>WNWU01019838.1:0-22499 GCA_012654045.1 Ptyas mucosa
GAGAGAGAGAGAGAGAGAGAGAGAGAGAGAGAGAGAGAGAGAGAGAGCCAAGGTGCTTTAAGCTGACTTAGCAAGTATGTGTGTATTTTGGATCTCTCAGGGCAGATTAGATATGCTTTAGCATTTTAATTCTCCAGACCAAACACTCTTCTTGTGTAAATCTAAAATGCTTCATTGGGCAGAGGAAAACAAAGAGACTTTTACAACCTTGGGACATTCCAGTAACTAATTTTGTTTACTTTTTTTTTTTTTTTAGCAGTTGATCAGGGCAATCCAGCCCACGAATATCCTCTTCATTGGAAAATGGAAAAGTGTAACAAGGCTGGCAGAACTGAACATCCCTGGGGGAGTTGGGAATCGAGAACAAGGTGAAACAGAACCGGAAAGGATATCAAATGCTTTGGGAAGATGTGCCACTCATTCCAAGGGAGCCTTGCTGCTTTGCAATGTTCACTTGGAGATCCATAACATACTTAAAACTCCAAGTCAACCTTTTCCCTATTTATTACTGTGTATAATTCAACGTTATTGCAGATTAATAAGCCAATAATGATCATCTCAATAGGGAAAGTATACTAGCCAGGCTGGTTTTATGGCCGCCCTTATCCTTTCTAATGACCTTTGAAGTAATAACTCATTACAAAATGAGCAATTGTCTGGAGTGCCTTTAATTTTTCTTCCTTTTTCTCTTTCTTTCTTTCTCACTTTTTTCACTCTTCCTCCCTCCCTCGCATTGACACACTCTCCTTTCAAGATCTGCCCAATACAGTTTTAACTTAGTCTGGAGGGGGGGGGGAGATATAATTCAGAGGAGATCTCCAGCTCTTTTTGCAACAGTGATTAGAAGGACAATTTTTCAGGGTTTCTTGACTGAGCCAGTCGTTTTATGTGTCTCTCTAACAACAAGGCTTTAGCTCTACTGTGATTAAAGATCCTTGTAACGTCTCTCTTCAGAAAACTTTTAATTGCTGTTTTAGGACCATAAGGGAGATCAGAGATGTTAAGAATTGGAATATTGATTTGGAACTCAGGGAGACCCAAGGACAGGATCCTACTCAGCCATGGAATTTAGTGGGTGTGGGCGGGGAAGCTAAGCACTAATGATTTAGCAAGGATAAATTGGGGGAAAGGTGTTTGAACTACTATAAAGAGTACTGAGCCCTTAATGCCAAGATACAGAAGTATTACCTAAATAAATAGATGTTTTGTTGCCAAAAATTATGTGCCAAATTTAAATAATGTGCATTTTTAGTAGGAAATAAATCTCTTGGTACTGAGACATTTCTTAAGGTGTGCTTATTTATAGCTGAAACTCTAAAACTGCTTTCTAAGATTTGCAAACTGAATGGTTTCTTGGCAAGCACTGTCATATCTCAATGGAAATTGCAGCTAGGAGTGGGCATGAATTTCTTTAACCTTCTAGGTACTATGTCTCTTTAATGAATTGCTTCCCACTATATTACTGGCAGCTTTTAAAGTAAAACATAGCCATCCTGCTTTAGAACTTTAGATTTCAATTGCCGTATACATACATTCTGACTGGAAATCAGGCTAATGTGTTTCTTGTACATGTTTTGAATGAAAACACGCTTTGATTTTACTAGATACAGCCATGAGGTTTCATTTTGAATAGATATTTCAGCAGAGAGATAGTAATAAATAGGAAGGGAAGAGATCACTTTAGGCCTTCCCTATCTATATAATTTTGTAGGCTACCCAATTGCAAAACCAAAAACTAGATTCATTCAATATGCTATCCGGTATGGATAGCCATACCGGATTATATCCTTGTCCCATTCCCTGTAACCAAACTGGGGGGGGGGGGAGGGGACCCATAAGGAAATCAGGAACTTAGAATATGGCAAGGGGTCTATTGTTCCCATCATTTGCTTAGCATTGGTTTCCCAAAATTGGGGTGGGAGGGGGAACCACAGGAAAATTTGGAGCCGTTGCAGTATGCAAGACAACAGAAAACTTCTAATTATATGATCCAGAGATTAAAAACAAGTGCTTTATCTTAAAACGTCCATGAGGTTTTAGCATCTGCAAAGGCAGTCTTTTATGACACCGCATTGCTTTGCTAATTTAGTTTGTGATGCAAATGAAAAGCCAATGCCTAAATAGGAGAGTTAAACTTCCAGTTTGAAATGGTTTGGGTCAGAGCAGGTGAAGAATATCTTTCAGTGGACTTGATCGTTTCCCACACCCGTGTAAATTTGCTGCTGCCCTATTCTGCAATGTATGGAGTAAAAAAATATTAATCCTGAGAAGATGATCTCATGGGCAGAGATCACTGTCCCATATACTGTGGCTGAAACTGGCTGCATAATTTCAGGCATCCTGTCATGAAATCCTTTGTTGTTGTTGTTGCTGGTCGAAATAGGAATAAAAAAGTGAACCCAAGAAAGGCAAAGATCTTGTTGCTGCTTTTTTTTTTTTAGGTGAAACACTTTCTGGCGGGGTATATATAGCCATGTGCATGTAGCAAAGCTAATGGATCACTCATGAAAGTCGCAGCCATACCATCTGCTGCTGAGGACCAGTCCTAAAAAAACCCGCTCCAGAGTCTTTAAAAATAATGCAAATGTGGATTTCATGGATTTCACCTGGATGCCACTAAAGATCAAGCGGTTTAAGCCCATGCAAGAAAATTCATAGAGAACTAGGCAACCATATTTTAAAACGCAGAGGAGTTTTTACACCTACAGTAGATTGAAGACGTATTCTGTCACATAAGCACTTCAGAGCAATCATTCTCATTCAAGAGAATGAAATTCACTAGCCGGCCCCCAAACCATTCAGCCCAGAGTGTATTCTTTTCCTGTGGTCGGCTTGATGAGGTTGAGGCAAGTCAATGTGAATGAATGAATGAATGAATGCTTGCTGGTTGAGTTCTGCATACACTGCACATAGCACCAACCTTAGTTATTTCCACAACTAAAGCAAAGAGCCAAAGGGAATATCCCCTCCCACATGCACAGGGTGTGCTCGTGTGTGTGTGTGTGTGTGTGTGTGTGTGTGTGTGTGAGGGAGAGAAAAAGAAAATCCAAAAATGATCACACCTCCCACAGATGGACATCAGTGATGTTAATGGGAAGAAGGCATAGTTAAGATACCACATGCAGAAGACATTTGCTCAGTTGTTCCAAAATGCGTAGCTGCCATCACCCAAATCCTACCACCCGTGGAAGTGCTCGTGCAGACTGGTGCAGAGATCTTGCTGTTTAGCCTACAGTTTTTCAAATCCAACAAGGTGATAAATTTGATGCCAAGTTTATTACAAGTTTATTATCTTAGCTGTTGCCATAACAACAACATAACCCAAGGAACAATGGAATAAGGGGGGGGGGGGGGAGAGGCAGGAGAGAGAGGGAAAGAAATTGAACACTTTATTGCTCAAATGCAACTAGGATTCTGTCCATTGGGCAGAAGATGACATCAGCTTTCACAAAATCCTCTGGTTTTGGCAGCCAGATGTACGGAAGTGAGCACGTTAACCACTGCATAGAAATATGAGTTTCAAATTGATGGACTGATACTGGATCTGGAAACTTCTGCTTCATTTCCTAGTACAATAACTAGTCAACATCTTCATCCCCATTTCTCCTATACTGGAGGTCAGTCCTGAAGTTCAGTTCCCTGGGCAGTCTTCAAAGGGACAAGTACTCTTTATAATCCCAGTCCTCTTTTATTTAGGCCAAGGATCCAGGGAAGTAAGCCATGGAATGCTTTTTCAGAAGGTGCTCTCCTACCCTGGACATATTTCTGTGAACGGTATAAACAGAGACAGTATTCAGTTTCACCAACACAATTGCTAGCGGGACATAATACAACATTGATTTAATGCTTCCAAATTGCTTTGTCTTAGATTTATGGATGATGGACAGTTCTTTGGTGGATTCCCATAATTCCTTAAGAATTGTGAACTCTTTATCTAGTGGTTAGCCCTGCTTTGGAAACAGCAGAAGAGGAGGAGGAGGGGGGAGGGGGAGGAGGAGGAGGGAATGATAGGCTTGGGCAAAAAGGATCTGATCCAGTTCTAATCGCTGATTTCGAAAATTAAATCCCATATGAATTGTTGACTTAACTCAAGCAAAACCAAAAGCCCATCTTATCAATTTGAAGCCATCCAATTCTGTTCAATGATTTGATTCAGAAAGCTGACTCGATTCAGAGATTTGACGGAAGGACCTTCGCACTAAACCTGCTAATCAAATAATCACACACTAAAGAGCATTTCTTAACGCTTAAACTGGAAAACGCTAAATTTAACTGTGCTGGGAGATAGCTAATTTGCTAAGCGAGCTGGGATGGACCTCAACGTCAAACCATACCATCACTATATTGTACCTGCTGTCTATAGGTAAAAGCAATCTTGACAGTAATTTCCACATACAGATAATCCAGACAAGCTCACCCAGATGCCCCTGTATCTCTGACATCCTAGGCATTTAGAAAATGTACTGTGGACACCAATGTGAAAAACTGCAGTACTGGTAATACATAACTGTATTGATCACATTCCACTGAGGCTAGAAAATGTCATGAACCAATTTCTAAGGATCAACATATTCTGTTCAACTGAAGTTACTTTTAATCAAAGGGCACGGAGGCTTTCTTGTATCACACCCCAGGGTAAAATACTATCTTCCTATGGTAGCAGCTTTTAAAGAATTGCAAGGAGAGTAAATATTTTCCAGGGTGGATAAAGCCAACCAAGGGCATTTAACACACCCAGGATCATCTATAATCTACTACCGCTTTGCAAAGAACCTACAGCTGGCAACTTTATAAAGGGCAGCACTTGCTTAAGAGCAGTATGTTTATTGGCCAACTTAGTAGAACCATACATCAGTCCCTCCAGCATTGGAAGGGAGCAAGGGAAAGTTCTGGAAGAGATTGGGGAGGGGAAGCAATGGGAAATTGCTCATACTAATTCTGATTTATTGATGGCAAAACAAATTCATTAAGGGCTGGTGGTGAAAGAGCTTCCCTCTTAAAAAGCTAGCCAAGGTGTGGAGCTTTTAAAGGCCTACTCAGTTAAAGAAAAGTGAAAGGAAATTGGCATGAAAGTGAATCAGCCATTCATCCTGAGCTGTGTGTCTCTCTCTCTCTGCCCTTCCCATCCTTTGCATTTTAAGATCGTAGCTACTGGATTTGGGACCGTACACCAAGAAATCCACTGCCCTGCTGCATTGATAAAGTTCCATTTCCCTCCTTAGGTGATAAGATTTCAAGTAACTGGTATGATCCTGATTATTTCAAATCAACAGGAATGCTAACTTCTGAGAAAGGGAGACTTACATTTTACTCCATATCACCACAGGCTTTGATTATATCTTACTCTGCCTAGGATCAACCTGAAGGCTGTTTATGCTTCAGCTGTGTGCCTGTGTTTGGCTGACACATGGGCTCGGCGTGATACCCACAGGTCAATTAGACCTCATGTGTGTACAACAGATGCTCAGCTAAAGTGCATGATCTGTAGTACTAAACTTTGCAACTGATTAGCATGCTGGTATTTGTTGATATCGGAAACAGCTGATGCCCAGTAGTGATGAAGGGTAAAGTCCTACTTGAATTCTGACCTTGTCTGAATTAGAAATATAAAATAGTGCTATATAAGGAAAAAAATATGCATTTATGATTGTAAGCTGCCCAGGGTTACCTTGAGGTAAACTGGGTGGCCTACAATTTTAAAAACAAACAAGTAAAATTTTGCCTGCCACTTCCCATTTAAGTTGGTGATAGGAAAAAAAAAATTTTTCAATGTTATTTCACAGGAGAAGAACTTATCTTAAGTTCTCAGGACAAAGCATGAGGTTCTTACATTTATTTAATAATGAGATGGTCACTGCTATTCAGGGTTGGCGGTAGTGCCCAATTTTTCATTGTTCCATCATTTCTACCAGCAGTTTTTAGCCTTCCTGGTTTTCTACCCTTCCATTCATTTGCAACAGAAGGAAAATCCTTCCTGGACAATTTCTTTAAATCAGAAAGCAGGAGTCATCAGGAAGGTTTCCAAATAATGGAGAGAAGACTGACTACAGATAGTCCTTGACTTAGAACAGTTCATTTAGTGACCATTCGAAGTTTCAATGGCACTTTTTCAATGGAAAAAAGTGACTTATGACTATTTTTTACACCCTATGACCATTGCAGCATTCATCAGGTCACGTGATTTACATTTGGATGCTTGACAACTCACATTTATGACAGTTGATTGTCCCAGGGTCATGTGATCACCTTTTGCGACCTTCTGACAAGCAAAGTCAGTGGGGAAGCCAGATTCACTTAACAACCATGTTACTGGTTTAACAACTGCAGTGATTCATTTAACAACTGTGGCAAGAAAAGTCGTGGGGCAAAACTGACTTAACACATTTCTCACTTAGCAACATAAATTCTGGGCTAATTGTGGCCATAGGTCAAAGACTACCTGTAATAGAAAGCATATCAGCTGAATTTCTCCTAACATGTTTACAATAAATCCAAAATGCTACCTAAGAAATACAAAATTAATTTTCAAGCACCCTACAAATAAAGTGGAAACGCAGAAAATGCTTTACATGGGGAGGGAATCATTAAGCAGGCTTTGGCACAGCATTATATGAAACTTAAAACTTGTTTCTGAAGTACTATTGACATCAGAAACATTCTCAAGTCCATGTTGGATCATATTATATTCTCAGAACCCAACGAAATCAGCTTTATTATGGGGCTATCCTGCATCAACCAACCTTAATCCTACAATCCTATGTGCTCTTAGTAACAACCTGTTCTGGTTTTAGAACTTGAAAAAGCCATTGTGTAGGAGCATGTAAGCATTAGAAGATACATGTTGTACACAGATGGCTGTAATTTGCAAAATCAGATATGCTATGCTTTAATGTTATCAACCCATAATAATATATAGGAAGGCAGAGTACTTGGCAGGACTCTTCAACTAATCCATTCTCCATAGATAACAGTACATTTTTCTGGTGAATATCTATGGAGACTCTTCATATATTTGTAGTACAGCTGCATATAGTCTCCAATTAACTTAGAGAGGAGGTTACAGTGGAGGGGGAGGGGGAAATTATTCAAGGTCACACAGTAACAACTTCAAAATTAGCACAGATTTTAATCTAGGATTTTCTAATCTCATGCTAACTTTCTGACCATGACACCAAATTGGTACATGACTATGTTAACTCAGTGGAAGTTTATATGAAACCATAGTCCTGTCATTCATAATTGCTCTTCCAATAAGTGCCTTCCAGATGTTTTGAAACAAATTGCCATTATCACTGGCTATGGTAGCAAGAACATAATGAGAAATGCCAAACATACACAGCTGGAAGAATCGTTACCTATAACTACCATTTAAAACAGTGTTCATTTTTTATTCTATATATTCACCTTTCCGATAATAAGTTTCTGAGAATACCAATATTATAGTCATATTTTCACTTATTTTCTTCTAGAAATAGAAGAACGCTGAATAGTCTTACTGAATATAGTATCTTGCTGAATAGAAGAACACTGAATTTTCTTATTGAAGATAGTATAAATTTCTCAGGTGGAAGTTTATCCTATTTTCAGTAAGAATATTCAGCTTTCTAAAATCCAAAATTCTTTGGCATAAGGCCCTAGCTCGGGATTGCGGGGGGAGCACTTGGTGGGAGGTAGATGTTGCAGTTAATGTCACAATCACTCTATCCTTCCTCTTCCTGAAATCTAGAAACTATCAGAAAAGTGGGAACAAATTATCTCTAAGAAAAGTCTCAATGTTTCATGGAGGTGCCATGGTCAACACACACACACACACACACACGTGTGTGTGTGTCACTTAACAACTGCCTTGTTTAGCAATGTAAAATTTGGACTCCAAGTCAAGGACTACCTGTATTAGTGCAATCCATCATCTGATTATCTGTCTATCCAAACTAAGATTAGGAAAACTAAAGCCCTCTAGATGTTATAGACTTCAGATCCTGAGGGCACTAGCAGTGATCGGGTACCATTGACTAAAACAACTGGAGACTAATATGGGTTGGGACAGGTTTTCTATTTGCTTCACATTGGGAGGAATGGATTAATGGCGATGAGCACTCCAGCTATTCTATTACCTGGATTCCAGATTCTTTTCTTTCTATTGTACACAGTATTTTAAAAACAGAAAGTGTCTCTTCTCAGTCATCCAAGTCATGGTTGTCCAAAAGCTGCTGTTCAAAAGGCAACTGGACTTTCTTATTTGTTTGTTTTTTTGTTCCCTTGAAAACATTTCACTTCTCAGCCACTTCTTGAAAGTCCAATTGCCTTTTGAACAGCAACTTTGGAATGAAGAACAGAAATGTAAGTCTTCTGGGAGAGATATAAAACTCTCATGCCAGAAAGTGGCTTCCCCATCACTTTCTTCTCTCCCGGTTCCCTCCTCCTCCTCCTCTTCCCCAATTATATTCCATTCATCACCAAGAGAGTGGTCTTTAAGCACCTGTTTAAATTCACCTCCCCCCTCCCCCCCAAAAGCATTCTTAATCACGGGCTTAACTTTGATCAAGTGATTAAATGTCACTGAGAGCCAGTGGGACTTAAGCAGGTGCTCCTAATGTTTTGATGACTTTACATAGGATTTCTTATTTCCACCTATGGGTGTTAAAAAGGTACTGAAGACAATGAAGCTACTTGATGGTAGATTTGAGAGAATTGCTTGGTACTCATTTCAGAAGAGAGTCATCTTCGTTTCACTTCTCTGGAGTCTCTCCTTCCTTCCCATCTTTTTGCCCGATTAAGCTTTGTATTCTGACTTGCTCTAGGAAAATGCTGCCTGCCTATTAGAGAACACCGACTTCCAGGAAAAACTAACCTTAATGCAAGATTGCATTCCACCATCCCTGTAGATCATTTAGTATATTATGTGGCAGCATATGTGAGCCTGCCACTGAGCACACACCTAGCAGACAGCTGCAGTCATTACCAACTCCATGGCAAGGATGTCTGCACAATATCCAAGCTATTTGTATTTTCTACTTTACATTGTTGCCAGCCGCCCAAAGTTGCTTAAGATAGGTAGCCATATAAATCTTTTAAATAAATATTATATAAGACTCGATGCTTTGCAAAACTCCACACTATGTGTGCTATGTGTCTGGCACATTTCACTGTTTACCTTAAGATTTAGGTAAATCTTTTTTGCTTGTAATTTCTGACTACTTGTTTGAATCCCATCCCGAAGCAACAGAAGATAAATTGTGTACATCATCAAATATTTGAATGGCTGTGACATCAGTGGCAAAGGAAGTTTGCTTTCTCTGTTGTTTCAGAGTTTGGGGGGTTTTTTTTGTGCTTTTGAATCAGTGTTGACTCCTGACAACTGCCTGCAGTTTTCTCAGAAATGGTTTGCCAATACAGGTTCCTAGGGTTGCAAGAGGATGACTGGCCAAGGTCACTCAGCTGGCTTGATGCCTAAGGTGGAACTAACACTCACAGTCTCCCAGTTTCTAGCCTGGTGGCTTAACCTCTACAACAAATTGGCTCTCAGGTTTTCTCCCATGTCATCAAATTTCACCTATGATTTCATTTATCCAAGTACCACATCTCCTCTCAATAGGAAGATTCCTTCATTATTCATAGCAAATATATAAGCTGTTGTATGCACAGTTAATTTTGCAGTGATCAGGTAATACAATAAATATTCAAACAAGCCCACAGAAAGATCAATACATAACAGAGATGGGCTTGCCCTGCTAAGTGTGTGTTCTTTTACAGACCTATGAACGTAAGTGGAACTTGTTTGCTACAAACATGATTCACTTTAAAACTGTATGTGGTTTCCATCATCACAAAGAGTTAGTTTGAAACTTCTAATGTTCTTACTCCACATCACTGAATTGAATTCCTATTTTCTGCCAACTAGTTATTTCACGTAGTCCCAATTTCAGGACAGCTGGACTGGGCTAAAAAAAAAACCTGGTACAATATTTTTAGAAATTATAATTCTTGGACATAGAATTACAATTGTTAGAAACATTGTAATATTAGGAATTTAGAAATATTGTAATACGAAGAAATACTATACTAGTTTTTTTCAGTTTAGCATCAGATCACCCAAGTACACTGAAGTCTGAGTAAGCATGTTTAGGATCACTGTATAAATGGTTCAATATGACTTTTGTTTCTATCAGCCCCAACTTATTGTAGCAATTACAAGGTGCAGTACTGGCATATAAATCAGTTTCAAAATCTACTATCTCAGGGGTTGTTCCCTTAGACCCGTGATGGTGAACCTATGGCACACGTGCCCAAAGTGGCACACGAAGCCATGATGCCCGGCATGCACAGCCTTGACTGTTTGTCTTCTGGGTTCCTGGCGTGCATGCGCGCGGGACAATCAGCTGTCCTTTGGTAGCGCTGAAAATCAGTGTGCACATGCGTGCTGGCCAGCTGATCATCAGGCGTGCATGCGTGCTAGAATCCAGAAGTTTGGCTTTTCTGGAGCGTGGACTTGACAAGCGCACATGTGCGTGCGACATTTCCGCACAACGGTTCGCTATCACTGCCTTAGACCCATATTAACCACCTCCATATTTTAGATACAGGGAGTTGAGGTAGTGTATTTTATCTAGGCCTAAACATACCATAGCAAAGTTAATATAATATTAATATAAACTGAGGATTTCTTCATTCATAATGATTGTTAGCTGGTCTGATGTATTGTGGTTTCGCATTTTTGTTAGATACTGTTTTTCTTTTCTTTTGTAAGCTGTTCAGAGTTCCCTTGTTGATTGGCAGCCATATAAATGTAGGAAATCAATATTTTAATCTCATAGTATCTACATCAGCTTGGTAACTAATAAGTTAGATCAAGATTGGGAGATTTCTGCTTGGCTTGGAAGGGGTAGAGTGAGGTTTCTTATATTTTCCTGCCTTGTTGTTTCAAACTCTGCCAAGGAGCCACCAAAGCTCCTTCCAGAAGTGATACAATGGGCTACAAAGACAACCAATGAAGATCCCTGGTCCTTTTTAGTTAGATGCACTTGCTGGTTCTTGGTGACATCTGTGAAGAAGAGGCACTTTTTCATTCATACAATACTCCATCTGGCTCCAGCCCAATAGCTCATGTTTTTCTATTAAATTATTTATTGAAAAGATTTATATGGCATGTTTGAAGGCAAACTCTTACATGATTTACCATGCCTTCTTCTGGGGTGTTTTTTTCAGCTTCCCAGTCTAATTTATAACCCTAGCCTTTCCTGGTGGTATCCTACGGAAATATTATCCAGATCCAACCTAGCTTAGCTTAATCAAGATTAGCCAAAAGCAGACAGTTACTGCCGACTCTATTATAAAGATATTAGGGGTGATACATTTTATTAACAACAGCAAAGAGGTGACTTGCCATTGTCTTCTTCCAAGATAAACTAAGGTAAATAAATATGTCTCTGGGTCCCTCTTCAAACTGTCTAGCAATGGAGTTAATAGGAATCAGGTCAGAGTCTATAAGCAATAGTTGCTATAGGTATCCTTCTATCTTTCCTTCTGGCTCATGTAATGACTCCTACCGCTAGGCACATACATACATACATACTTAGAGATACTGACTTCAGAGTGTTGGAAAGTTAGAATGAGTGAAGGTAATCCTTCAAGCGATCTAGATTCCAAATACTTAAAGCTTTTAAAATCCAATCCCATTACTTTCATTTTGATCTGGAAATGTATTAGCAACCAATACAGTTGGTATGAACTATCTGGCAACCCAACACCCTCTATGGCTTCATATATGCAACAGTTTGATTTGATGTTTTTTTCTAAACATTTTATTAGATTATAGAATAAAATACCCCGTTTCCCCGAAAATAAGACCTATCCTGAAAGTAAGCCTGTGCATATTGTTACATGTGCAACTAATATAAGCCCTACCCCCCCCCAAAAAATAAGCCCTACTTAAGAGCCTGTGCAGCCGGCCGACCGTCCATTCCGTCTGGTTACTCGCAGTATTGCGGCCACAAGGCGAGGCAGGGAGGTGGAGCTGCCCCACGTGCCCTGCACTGGCTTACCTCAGGGCCCTGCAGCCAGGGCACCCATGCCCCAAAACAGCAGGAGCCCACGTGACCTCTGGCCCACTTCTTCTGCATGCTCGTGGCCACAAAAGAGCAGGAGGCTGAGTGGTGTGCCGCGGCCGGGAGGCGAGGCAGGTGTCAGGGCAATGGATGGCCTGGCTACGGGGGCTCTGAGGTAAGCCTATATGGGGTATATGGGGCAGCTCCATCCCCCACCTCGCAGCAGCGACATTGCGAGCAAGCAGAAGAAGTGGGCCTCCCGTACATGGGGAAAAAAATAAGACACCCCCCAAAAATAAACCTTATGTATTTATTTTTGGGCCCAAAAGAAAACAAGACCTGGTCTTATTTTGGGGGAAATATGGATACAAAAATACAAAAGCAAATAGGAAGACACAGTGGGGAGGAAAAGGGGAAAAAAGGGAGTGGGGGAAGGGAGAAAAGTGGGGAAACAGCATTGACTTCCGACTTCCTCTGTTGCAGTAGAATAATGTGCTTGAGGTGGGGGGGAAATGAAACTTTGATTTTGGGTTTTATTGATTAGATTGATTTGCTGTTATAGAAATGGCTAGTTTATATTATTATGGAAAAGTTAAAAAGTTGAGGTTCGATGTTAATAGTTTGATCTGATTATTGAAATGACCAATATTTGAGGTTCACGCAATACAGTGAACCATACATGAATTAAATGGGTTAGCTCCACACAAATGCTAAGCCACAAAAGAACTAACGTATAATAAGGTTGCAGTTGGGGGCAACAGCACAAGCAGCTAAGGAAGTGCACCTGGTCACTAATGCTACTTGAATATCTGATTTTGGACCGAGCTGAGAACTCCCTGACTGCATATAAGTAGTCCTTGGGTAACAGCCATTCATTTAGTGACTGTTGAGAATTACAATGGCACTGAAAAAAGTGACTTATGACTGTTTGTCACACTTAACAACTATTGTAGCTTCCCCATGATCATGTGATCAAGATTTGGATGCCTGGCAACTGGCTCAGATTTATGACGTTGCAGTGTCCCAGGCTCATGTGATCACCTTTTGCGACCTTCTGACGAGCAAAGTCAATGGGGAAATCAGATTCATTTTACAATCATGTTACTAATTTAACAACTGCACTGATTCACTTAACAACTGTGGCAAGAAAGGTCATAATATGGGGAAAACTCACCTAGCATCTCGATTAGTAACAGAAATTTTGGGCTCAATTGTGGTCCTATGTTGAGGACTACTATACATGATATTTTAAGCAAAGTGCAACTGGTTCATCTCTATTTTTTGTATAGATTAGATTTCAGCATGCTTTCCCTTACCCAACCCCATCCTGCTTCAGATCACCAGTACAAAAGTCGCACAGCCTCCCTTGATAAGCCCACAGAGGTAGACGTTAGGCCTGGAAATCATCAGTACGTGAAAATAAATCTACAGATGATTTATCTAGTGGTTCCATGTAGGTATTAAAAACTGTAGGAGATAACTTTGTGACATCCATTAATCTATTAGCCCAGAGTACTAATCCCTAAGCACCACTTGTGAGATCAGTTCTCTAGAAAGGAATGAAATTGTAATAACATCCAAGCCGGACAGTTGATTCAGAAAAAGGGTGATGACCTCAAAAGGTCCTCTGAAAATCTAAAAGAACTGATAAGAGTTCTATATCCCTTGTTCAACATTTTATCCACCAATGCAACCAAACCTGTTTTTTATCTTCAAACCAAACCAAATATGACACCAGATTGGATTGTATCCAAATAATATCATCATCACATCATCATAAGTGTTTCCTGAAGAGTTCCAAATGAGATTCCCGGTTACTTATACCAAATTGTATGAATCCCCTAAGATCAAAGATGTTTAATCTTTCAAGCATGAAAATATAACAGATACCACCGGCACAACCCAATAAAAAAAAATCAGCCGTTTGGTCCACAGACTTAGGCTCTTTCATATCATTCTTGACAAAAGCAAGACAAGTGATTTTTTGATACGAGTGGTGATCCAATGTAGGAATATGGAAAGCCACTCTTTATTCAGCGATGTCATCATCATATTTTATTTTAATATAATCAGTTCTGACTGAGAGAATGCTTACAATGTTTTAAATTCCCTTGCCTTACTTAACACTGGAAATTGGAAGTTAAACTTTCCACACTAAATGTTCAACCATCGCACTATAGTACTATCCCATTTCTTGACTTGTGAATAATAATTATAAGCTACTGAAAAAATTTATCCTAGCTTAAAAATCAGGTGAATTGATTGTGGTCCATTCTGTTATGGGAATTCAGTGGTCCATTCTGTTTATGTGAACAATTCGTACAGCACATTAAACTCTGATGCAGTTTTCAGAGTACTAGATCTTAAACTGCGGCTACGGAAAACAGACTCAAACATTTGTAGCTCTGTCAGAAGATAATATCCAGAAGCAGATTCTGTGCTTCAGCCAAAAAAAGGACAAAAGAATTACAAAGACTTGTTAAAATGATTAGGGGGCTTAGTTTTAGTACTCCATTAATATAAGTTATCATCGTTTGGGTTATGGTAATCATTTGCAGAAGAGAAAATGGATATTACCCCAACTCTCTCATCCAAAATAAGCAGTGTAACATAATATGGCATATTTCATATTTATCTAGTGTTTCGGACTTGTAAGTGTGAAAGCTCTTCGCAAACGTATTCCCAGTAATCCAAATAACAAAGCTGTATAAAGCTGCTTGCTCATCTTATTCACTGACAGTATTCAGGACTGCGGTTTGGGAAATGTAATACCAAACTTAAAGAACCAGGAATTCCTGTTGCCAGGAATTCAGGACTGTGGGTGGTTAAGAGATTGTCCCTGCAGTCATTCACTGCCATTACATTCATGCGACACTTGTATCACGTGCCACAGTCTACTGGCAGGTCTCCTCTCTTCTGCCCTTGCTTGTTTTGCTGATCTGGGTTTAAGATTCCGCAGTCCAGGTTGCTCTGAATCTTCCCCTTTTCACTCACATCTCTATATCCCACTATTGCTTCCATCTTATAGCACTATAAAGTCTTAATTCTGGACAGCATGTACTGTGGCCTGGAGCTAGTCCTTAGTCATCCTCATTATTGTTTGTCCACCCTCCTTGGCAATTTGTTGCTACTTCAACAGCAAATTCAAGCTTAGTACCTTTTGAGACTTGGTTCCATTGCTTTGGAGTCAGCTGCCCTTAATCTTCAGATGATACACGATTTGTTTTGTGTCTGTAAATATGTATGTAAATCTATTTTTGTTTGATTCTGAGAAATAGGGAAGAAATTGAGACTGGTTGATTCTGGACTGGTCTTAGAAACAGTCTTCTCTGGTCTTGGTTAGATATTGTTCATTTTACTTATTAAGTTATATGCTGTATACAGTTAACAGGTTTTATATAGTCTTTTTTTATTTAACAGAAGCTTTAACAGATCAACAGAGTTGGAAGGGACCTTGTAGGTCTTCTAGTCCAACCCCCTGCCCAAGCAGGAGACCTTACACCATTTCTTACAGATGACAGTCCAGTCCCTTCTTGAAAGCTTCCAGTGATGAAGCTCCCACAACTTCTGAAGGCAAACTGTTCCATTGTTTGATTGCTCTCACTGTCAGAAAAATTCTCATTATTTCTAGGTTGAATCTCTCCTTGATCAGTTTCCATCCATTATTCCTTGTCTGGCTTTCAGGTGCTTTGGAAAACAACTTGACCCTCTCCTCTCTGTGGCAGCCCCTCAAATATTGGAACATTGCTATCATGTCTCCCCTGGTCCTCCTCTTCACTAGATTAGCCATGCCGAGTACTTGCAACCGTTCCTCGTATGTTTTAGCCTCCAGCCCCCTAATCATCTTGGTTGCCCTCCTCTGCACTTTTTCTAGAGTTTCGACATCTCTTTTATAGTGTGGTGACCAAAACTGTATGCACTTTTTAAATTGTAAATATCTCCTTGGTATTCTGCTCTATTTCTTTAGAACCTGGCTGCCTAGTTTTATAATACATTTATTTTCATATTAAATTGATATTCCATTATTACTGTCCTGTGCTTGCTTTTTACAAGTGCAATGTTGGCGTGCAATACAATTACTATTGTTGTTGTTTCAACATGTAGTGAAACAGTTCTAATATATATGAAAAACTTTCTCTTTCTAATGAGTTGAGTTTGAACGTCTGCCTCAGTGTCCTGCCTTGAGGTACCACTGGATACAAATTAGGGTGTTTGAATCAGAGCAATAAGGGGTTTTCTAGAAAGCCTCCAAGGGAGGTAAAGTATTCCATGAGGTTTTTGGGTTCATAACTTGTAGCACAATCCTACATACTTTCGGAAAAGTAAGTTTCACTGCATTCAATATTATTGGGAAAGATCGAGTTTGATTGCAGTCTATGCAATATTGTTGTAGGAAAAGAAAGACACAGATAGTCCTCAACCATTCATTTAGTAACAGTTTGAAGTTACAACAACATTGAAAAAAGTGACAAACCACTGGTCTTCGCACTTATGACCATCCCATCTTCCCCACAGATACATGATCAAAGTTTGAGAGCTTGACATCTGGCATATATTTATGAGAGTTGCAGTGTCCCAGAGTTATATGATTACCATTTGCAATCTTCTCAGCTGGCTTCCAACAAGCAAAGTCAATGGCGGAAGCTGGATTTGTGTAATGACTGCAATGAATCACTTAACAACCATGGCAAAAAAGGGTCGTAACATTGGGCATGACTCACTTAACAGCTGCTTTCCTTAGCAAAAGAAATTCTGATCCTAATGCAGTCCTAAGTTGTACTTATACACTCAAAGGTATAAGCAACTCTACATTTGAATGGTATTTTCAGCTCTGTAATTAGACAGTTGAATATTTTTTAATAATATAGTTTGGGTACTTTGTGAAACTAGTCAACATTTTGCCATTTCCTTTTTTTGTTGTTGTTGTTTCTAGCCCCTGCCTCAGAATTACAGTATACAAGTATGACCATACTCTCAAAACTACATGTAACATGTAACTACTACTTTCGGAGCAGGGTGTCTGAAATGCTTTGAATATTTTGGATTATGAAATCCCAGAGTGCCTGGCCATCATCCATGCTGACTAGAACATACAGTATAGATTTCTAGTCCAAACATTTGGATGATACTAAATTGCTTGTCTCTGTACTATATACAAATACAGACATATCCAAACAAATTTCCTCCACCAGTTTGGTAGGAATGGATGATCAGAGTTGTATCCAACATATACTATGCAGTGGGGTGTGGGGGTGAGTGGGAGAAAGCTGGGTAAAGCTGTTCTAACTTGGACAAGTCAGCTTGTCCAGTGAGTGACAATGAATTTGTTTTCATCGACTGTATACCTAAAACAGGCTTTTCTGACCTAGTACAATCCAGGTCACTAGAACTAAAATTCCCTTCATTTTTAATCTGCATGACAAATGGCTATGGGGATTTTGGAAGTTGTATTCCTAATGTATCTAGAGGATACCAAATTGGATAAAGATGACCTTAAGCATACAGGAAGGACAGCTGCCTAATGTTCTGCAAATTCCACATCCTCTGGAGGTTTGATTAAAAAACTACCGTTTCAGTGAACTTTTGAGAAAATCAGGCCTGCTCCTTCGCATCTGTTTTTCCTGTTTTTAACAGAAAAATTCAAACAACTGCACGCTCTCGTTTCTGAGATCAGCCTTCCCTAGACCAGATATTGTCCAACCAGGTTCCTCACGTTTTCATTCAGAATTGTCCTCTGTACAATTTGGCAAGGAGAAAAAAGAGGCACCAGGACTGATGTTTCTCTTGCAAACCATCCAATTTGAGGAAAAGGTGGGTATGGGTGCACTATCAGATCATACGTGACAATGCTCCTGTTTGTGCAAACTGGGTGTGTACCAGGGGTGAAATCTAAAATTTGTTACTACCAGTTCTGTGGGCATGGCTTGGTGGGGGCAGTGGTAATGCGACTGGGTGGGCGTGGCCAACTTTTTTTTTTTAACTTTTAAAAGCATTTTTTCTAGAACCTTAAGAGATTGCAGAAAAAAATGCCTTTAAAAGCCTCTGACGATCAGGCAACTCAGCTGGGATTGCCAGAGGCTTTTAAAGGCTTTTCCCCCCCTACAACCTCTTTGGCCGAAGAGGTTGTAGAAAAAATGCTTTTAAAAGCCTCTGTCGATCCCAGCTGAGCCGCGTGATCATCACAGGCTTTTTTTTTTTACTTTTAAAAGCATTTTTTCAGCCAAAGAGGTTGTAGAAAAAAAGCTTTTAAAAGTAAAAAAAAACAGCCTCTGATGATTATGTGGCTCAGATGGGCATGGGGGGCGGATGGTGCAGGATTTTTGCTACCAGTTCTCCGAACCACCCGCCGCCATCGCTACCGGATCAGGCGATCCGGTCTGAACCGGGAGCATTTCACCCCCGGTGTGTACTCATAGCCCTCTGCTAGCTGGTAGGTGGTGATTCACACAAGAAAACTAAAAACGAGAGCAAGAAGGTAAAAACTGAAAAACAGATCGTTGTGATCACTATTTGATGAGCATTCACATATCTTGGATAGTAAATGCTTTCGTATAGGACAAGCCTGCAAACAGTACAAATCAGTGTTACACTCTTTCCAAAACGAAGAGTAGAAAACACCTTTGTCAGTTCTGCACAGGCTTCCTTGGGAGCTACTATTCATCTGAATTGGAACAGCTTGGTTGACCCTCACCTGAACCACACTATAGCACAACTCATGACTGTGTTCCACATGCCACACCCTCGACTCTGCCCTAGACTCACAGAAGCACAAAGAAGCCAGCTATGCAAATGTTATGCCAAAATTAGAACCTTTCTCCAGTCTGTCACAGAATTTTTTTTTAAAAAAGAGGAATGCGTCGAATTATGAGCTATAAGTTATTTCTGACATCTCTAGCCATTGTTTGCCTGCCATATGGGATAGGCTAATTGTCCTTTTCAAAGAATCTAGACAATAGAGATCATTCCAATCTAGAGAGCAGAAGATTGCAACAGGGTCCCTGTTCTGGTATCTGTCTCTATCTTAGGATCTTTAATTTAATGCTAACTCTCTCGCTGCTGCCTTCACAAAGGTCATGCTCTTTTGAAGTATCCTGCTCCACTGACACCAGCTCCTTGTACAAGTTAATACATGGGCTTCATGCTTGTGTAAACAAAAGGATGCAAACAGTCCTCTGTTTGACAGGCTGTCAGTCCTCTGTTTGAAGGCATTTTCAGTTTGGCAGGCTGGTTTTCCACGTCTACTTTAAACATAAGGAAAGGGAGGGAGGGGCCATCAAGGACAATAGAATGAGTAAATCCTTTAGCCGCCATTTTTTCCAAGTTTGTAAATACACTTTTAAATTAACATACGTACAATTTATGGAAATCTATAACGCCTTAAAAATTGCAATGGTGGGGCAGACTATGCAGGTGTTCACTTCAGAGTTTAGATTTGAGGGAATTCCACCCAAATCTCCAAATCATATTGACTCTCTGAAGTAAATCACAATATCTATTTGAATACGGTATCAGATACTTCCCAACTGATTTCAACTATTCACATTTTTGTACACATGCAGAAACTCAATTTTCTTCCTTCATAAATCAGTTTAGAAACCTGACTCAGATAAACCAATCTGACTATTAGCTCTGGACATCTGAACTGAATGACATCAATTTTCTAAATCAGTCAATGTTTGAATGGTATTTTACTGATGTACACTCTTTACTAATAAGTAATGGAAGCGTTTCCCTCTTAGGGCTCAAAACAAACTCACTCCAGGCAAAAATTAAACAAAGTATTTCTTATTGCAGGTATCTGCATTGTTGTCAAACCTCTCCTTGTTAACATAATTAGAACAGCAGAAAAAACAATTACTACCTGCCTGCCTTCCATTGAGGATCTGTATACTGCATGAGTCAAAAAGAGGGCTATGAAAATATCTAGACCCCACAAATCCTGGACATAAATTGTTTCAACTTCTACCCTCAAAAGGATGCTATAGGGCACTGTACACCAGAACAACTAGACACAAGGACAGTTTTTCCCCAAATGCCATTACTCTGCTTAACAACTAATTCCCACAACACTGTCAAATAATTTACTAAGACTGTATTACTATTATTCTTCTCTTCCTTACTAGTATCTATCTCTTCCCACTTATTACTATAGCCATGTTGCTTGTATCTTTTAATTTATATTGTTTTTGTTTCCTAGTATGATTTGATAGCTTATTAGTAACCTTGACTATCACTAAGTGCTGTATCTTTTTATTCTTGATGAATGTATTGTATTCTCCTTATGTACACTGAGAGCAATATATACACCTAAGACAAATTCCTTGTGTGTCCAATCACACTTGGCCAATAAAGAATAAAGAGTTCTATTCTATTCTATTCTATTCTATTCTATTCTATTCTATTCTATTCTATTCTATTCTATTCTATTCTATTCTATTCTATTCAGTATTGCATTTGCTACCACCAAAGCTACTCGAAATTGCTTGTAATGGATCAGTAATGAAAATAAACACAATGAATGTTAGACGCACATAGATAACAATTTCCAAATACAACCATCAGAACAACAGCCAATCTTCAACAAGCGGTGAACAAGCAAACAACAAACTTCTGGTACGATAAACACATGCGATACCTGAACTATCTCATCTCCATGTTACAGCCACTCCTTGGAATCCTCACCTCTGAAGAACACAGATGCAATTAAAGAGCAGCTCCTAAAGAATCTTATTTGCCGGGCAGCTATATTCTGCTTTATGTTTGGATCTGAACCCCCCCAAGAAATCCCCCCGCCCTTGCATACACCAGACACAAACTGTTAAACTAATACTGGTAGTCCTCAACTTACAAAAGTTCATTTAGTGACCACTGAAAGTTACAACAACACCAATGCGAACATTTTTCAGAGTTACGACTTTTACAGCATCCCCATGGTCATGGGATCAAAAATCAGATGCTTGGCAACTGGCTTATATTTGTGACAGTTGCTGTGCCCCGGAGTTATGTGATCACCTTTTGCGACCTTCTGACAAGCAAAGTCAATGGGAAATCCAGATTCATTTAACAACCGTGTGACTAACTTAACAAATGCAATGATTCCCTTAACAACTGTGGCAAAATGGGACAAAATCGTAAAATGGGACAAACTCGCTTAACAAATGTTTCACTTAGCCACATATATTTTGGGCTCAATTGTGGTCGTGACTCGAGGACTACCTGTATTTGATCCCAATGCTATTAGGCAACCTGTGTACATGAGCTAAAATTCATTCTCACACGATTAATTGAGTAATTGAGGAGTGCCTGAATTGTGTACGAACTGCAGTGTCTATAACTATTTCTGAGTGATCCCATGGAAAATATGCTGGGAGTTTGGAAGGAATTCAAGACATACCTTAGCAGCACACTCTGTTCTAAGCAAAGCTGCCTTTTGCAATTGACTGATAGTGATTTTGTCAATGCCGATAGTGTTCAAGTGCTACATAATGGTCAGTCACACAATTTGCCTACCTATCGATTTCTTCCGGAAGACCTGAGATAGGCTAATGTTATTTAATAACATTCAAGTTATTATCACAGGATCTAAGCTTTTTCCAAGTAAAGCTGCCTTTTGCAATTGACTAGGGTGGTTTTGTTAGTGTTAATGGTGTTCAAGTGGTGTTCCAGATGTTTTGAAACCACAACCAAGGACCTATTGCTATTGGTACTATTGCTTTCTTTTACAGATGTTCCAGGCGTTCTATTTGCAGGTGTTTATATTTTGTGATTTTCTCCAGTGTTTTCTCTTCTATTCTGCTGTTGCCAGCAACATCCACTGTCTAGACTTTTTTGTGGTGATACATTATTATTTATTTACAACAATGTGAAGTCACACCTGCCCGTTTTTTAGCTGGTATTGGTCTTGATATGTATCAAGTTCTTCCCAAGAACCTAAGATGACATAATGTATCAGAATAATATATGTGTGGATCCAAGCAGTGTGGTCTTTTGTAATTGACAGGTGGAAAATTTGTCAATGTGCAGATTTTTTAATTGCCATCCAAGATTTTTTTTTCTGAATGGCACCCAGTGTGCCAATTACCACTGGGACCACCATGGCCAGCTCATGCCATAATCTTTCAATTTTGATTTTCTGATCTTTATAGTTTATGATCTTCTCTAATTCTTGGTCTTCTATTCTACTATCTCCTGCTATTGTCACATCAACTGTCCACATTTTCTTCTTTTGAAACACAATTAAACCTGGTGTGTTATGAGTTATGACTTTCATCAGTTTGTATTTGGAAATCTCACTATATTTAACTTGTTCATTTTTTTACTACTTTTTCAACTCTATGTTTCCCACCATTTTTCATTACAGGATAATGTTTACAAATGTTCCAATGAGTCATTTTGGTGACTGTGATTGTATTATATTATATTATATTATATTATATTATATTATATTATATTATA
>WNWU01019839.1:0-12272 GCA_012654045.1 Ptyas mucosa
GGGCACATAGAATTATAGGTGTGGGCACATGTGCGCTCAACCCCCCCTCCTCCTCTCCTGGCAGCGATGGCAAAAAGGTTAGCTATCACTGGCATAGACCCATCATAGGCAACGGCCACTGGTTATTTTGTTTTTCAGAAATTTGTCCAGCCCTGACAATTTTTAAAATCATCAGAATTATTGTTCATAAGTTCATATTCATTCAGCTAAACCAAAATGACTGCATATCCCTAATGTCGCACCTGCCATATAATCTATGATTGGATGGGATTGCTATAACTTGTTTTGAGAGAAGGGAAAAGCCAAGGACAAAATTATAAACTGGTGCCAAAGAGCCAGGACCAATCATAGACATTAGAGAAAAATGCTTATTAGGATTCATGTGTGTTTCATTAAAATGGAAAGTTTCCACTAAGAGTCTGAAGCTGAAAACTCTTCAGTACCATAAAGGAACTTTCTGAGTTCTTATGAACATCATCTTAAAAAGAAAAAAAAATCTGTTTAACCTTTACAGAAAATGGAAATTATGTTCTGTCTCTCTATTTATACTTAGAGTGTTCTGCCCCACTGTGTATCTAGATCAGGGTGTCAAATTCAATTTCATTGAAGGCAGCATCAGGGTTGTGTTTGACCTCGGGGGGGGAGGTGTTGGGGGCATGGCCAGGGTGAGTATGGCCATCTCAATATAATGTGTGTCGGGGGGCACCAGTAGTGGCCTGAGTGCCAGTGAAAACGGGCTCCTGAGCTCCATTTTTTTAAAAAAAATTGATTTATATGCCGCCCTTCTCCGGAGACTCAGGGCGGCTTACAATGCGTTAAGCAATAGCCTTCATACTTTTGTATATTTATACAAAGTCAGCTTATTGCCCCCACAATCTGGGTCCTCATTTTACCTACCTTAGAAAGGATGGAAAAAAGAAAGGATTTTCAGCTGCAATGGCCTCCTGCAACCCACTGCCAGCGAAAATGGAGTTCATGACGGCCGCTTGCGGCCCTCCTGAGCTCCATTTTCACTGGCAGAGGTGCCATGGGCCAGTCCTTTGCTGTTTCCAGGGCAGCTCCACGGGCCAGATCTAAGCACCCCACAGGCCAGATCCAGCCCCCAGGCCTTGAGTTTGAGATCATGTTATTTGTTCCTACACTCTTAATGAGTAGCTAATTAAAAAGATTTTTCAAAATGTAATACAGATAGCCCTCAAATTACAACTGTAACTGAGCCTGGAATTAGGGTCCTCAGTTACAACCGTCATTAAGCAGATCATCACTAGAGGGCACCCAATTTTATGATCCTTTTTGTGGCAGTCATTATGTAAACGTGGTGATCATAAAGTGTACACCGCAGTCATTAAGCAAATGCCATGGACATTGAGTGAACCCATTGTCCACAATGGGCATGTTTTGCTGGAAACCAGAAGTAAATGTTGGTTTCCAGCAAAAATGTAATAAATCACTGTCACATGACTGTGGAAGGCTGCAACCAGCTGTAAGTGTGGGCCATTTCTGAGCATCCAAAATGTTATCATGTGTCTGCAGAGGTAGGGTGGTCATGTTCAAATCCGGGTCATAAATATCCTTTGGGGGTCTTTTGGAGCTTCAAATGGTTGCTAAGCAACCAGTCAAAAGACAAAGACTTCCTGTGCTTACTAAAATATATAAGATCTATAAAAATATATTTCAGTCATATGAGTATTACTTTACATTCTTCTGTGAAAAACGAAGAAGCAATGTGTTATTAGGGCAAACAGTAAAATAAAAATGTGTGTCTTATAAAGCAAAACTCCACTCAGGTGGCAGCAATTCTAGATTCAAGTAAATCTAGAATTTTGCGATTTTAGCTGCAAGTAAATAAATAAAAACATGGAAATACTTTCCAAGAAACTTCCCAGACACTCATCTACAAGCACACGTCTTCATTTAGATGCTAAAGATAGGAAGCTATACCCAGTATGCGGCTAGATCTGGATGGGGTAGCACCAAGAAACAAGTATCTTAGCTCTTTTGAAAATCATTGAGTTGCAAACAGTTGAAAGAAATGCCTAAAGCACAGCACAGGAACAGTTAGTTGGAAAGTTATTGTCTATGCCAACCTTCCCCAACTTGACTACAGCTCCCAGAATTACCATGGAGGAGAAGATGACAGTGAAAAGAAAGTACCTGAAAAAGGAAGGTTGGTCTTCTGCTTGGCGCTGTGCCTGGTTTCCTTCATCCAAGGGAAGACCTGTTTTGGTACATGGCCGCTACACGATTTGATACTGCCATTGGTGGTGGTGGCGTCACAAGGACTGGAAGAGGTAACCAATGACAGCTGCCGTAACCTGGAGGTCTCATCATGACTGTTCCCTAGAGGTCTCAGGGATGCACGTCGTCGGGAACCTTTGGAGCCCTCTGAAGACCCTGTGGGTGTTTCTGACTCCTCCAGGGATATCAATGAGGCTGGGAAGTGCGGCTGGCTAAAGGAGGGCGTCCTAGTGAGAACTCGGCACCAGCTGTCTTCTGAGGCCTTTTGGTCATCTTCCTGCAGAGCCTTGTGCATGTCCCGTCCTTGTCGGATGCAAGGGGTGGATTGAAGGAGTGGGGAAAGAGAACTTGGAGACCTTGCAATGCGTGTGAAAGGAATCCAAAGACACTTCCAGTCCTTACTGCTGAGAAAAGACCCTCCTCAACCACGTGCTAAGGGCAAACCCCCCTAAGTAGGTAGGAAGGACGCTCCTCTGCCTTCCTTAGGCAACCGCTGCTAAAAAAGGAACAGGAACCTTAAACAGAGACAGCCCAGTTTGGGGTTTCAGTGTTTCTGAGTGGAAAACAAAGGCAGTCTCCCAGAATAATAATCTGCAAATGTGGTGCTCAATGTGCACTAAAGAGTTGATATCTGTAATCTGCCCGATGATGATGATGATGAGTTAATTTTATTATTTAGCGATTTGACTGTGTAGGATTTCAACACCAGCAAGCAAAATGCCAGTGCTATTGGGCTCTGAACATTGACTTGAGGTTATATTCAAAAAGTGATTTGGGGAGGCTGGGAAGTTGGGGCAGTTAGAATAATGCTTACTTATTTGACATAATAAGTAACAATAATCAATTCCATATCCTCTCCTCCGGGATCTCCTCCCACTGGCTCAGATCTTATTAGTTGCTATTTTTTAAAAAGGGGAAAAAAAGAAATGCTTTTTTCCTTCTTCCTTCCTTCCCCAGAGTTTCTCTCCCTCCCTCCCTCCCTCCCTCCCTCCCCCCCTCCTTCCCTCTCCCCCCCCCCTCTCTCTCTCTCTTAAAAACTTCTCAAGGGTTTTTGGAAGTGGTAAAACAAATCTAGCTCATCTGGAGAGCCTTTGGATTAATTAGCTGTGGATACCCATCAGTACCAAGATTAGCATATCAATATATTAAATATATTGATTAAATGATTAAATATGGTTTTGTGTGTGTGTGTGTATTATAAAGTTTGACTGTTGATATGTTCCTACTTATTCTGGATTCCTGCCAGGATCAAAAGATCCAGTGATGTTCTTAAATCGATGAAGTTCTTAAATTCTGTGGCAAAGGTTGCACACGCAGGACTTGAATAATAAAATATGGTCCTGTTATTTTGTTCCCTTTGAAATATTCATTCCAGTGCTCTTATCTTTATTGATAACAATGCAGATAATGGCAGCTAAAAGATGCCTCCTGAAGCTAAAGAAACAATATAATATGGAGAACTCACAGACTGTTGCACCAATAATTCCTTTCTATCCAGCAAAACACAAGCATTTTGTGTGTGTACATGTGTGTTTGTGTGTGTGTGTGTGTGTGTACATAACAGCAACTTCTAAGTATCTTCCTCATTTAGGGTTGATCACATCTCTAAAGTGTGAAGGAGATGATAGATACAATGATAGATAGATAGATAGATAGATAGATAGATAGATAGATAGATAGATGGCTCATTTTTCCTAAATCCACCAGCCAGTAATGTGCTGAGTTAGGGTGAGAAGTTCTATCCTGATCGGTGCAGACAAATTGGAAATATTTGTGAAATGGAAAAAAAAAGTCACTGGAACTTCATTAGTGTTCTCCTAAGACTTGTCCTATAAAATAAGCCTTCTAGAGCTCAGCAAAACACCATTCTAAGATACGTCCTATGAAGTAAAACTTGCAGAGCTCATTAAAAACATTTTTTTTTGATTAATGAAGCAGTAGGTTTCATTGTAAGCTATGATTTGGGGGATGGGGGCGGGGGAAACAATTTTTTAAAAATCACAGTAAATTTTTTTAAAAACCTGCATTTAAAAACCTGCATTTAAAGCCTTTGGAAAGTTGGTAGAAATTTCTCTCCGTTATTTTCAAGGATCTTTCTGCAAACTGCTTGTCTTGCAGGGGAGGGGGGTATGGGTATGGATAGGGCACAGCGGGGGAAAGAGGAAAGGAAAGGAAGAATAAATTGTAATGATCACAGAGGAACCCGGCCATCAATTCCATTATTCCCTAACCAGGAAAAAAAATCTGCATTTTATTTCAGCAAATGGGTGGTCTCTGGGGGGCAAGAAACCTGTAGCTGTTTCAGTCTAGCTGAACTTCGGCTCCATACAGCTACAGACTGCTGCATGATTACTGGGGGGTGGGGGGAGAGGGGCAGGAGCGTTGTGGGGGGGAGGAGTACATCCTGAAGGAAAATGTACTTTAGTGACATGTTTGCAAACCTGCTTTTTACATTCACCATTTACATTTTTAAGTGTATAAATCTAAAATTATAAATTATAATTGGTGGTCCCTGCTCACAGGCAAAGTAATGCACAAAGCAGACTTTAAGAGGCCCATCTCCTGAGACTCCCCCCCTCCCCTTTTCTGGGGATGAGAAGTGGACCATGGAGGTGTCAAAAGAAGGACTGTTCAAAAGCAGACGGTCTGTATATGCCCCACAGCCAAGAGATGAGCTCCTGTCTAGCCAACTGCAACATTGAGAGAGCAATGGTGGGAGGGGGGAAAATCAGTATTTCATAACTACCATTGATGCCTATGTTGGAAGTAATGGCTTGTTTCATGTAAATATTAAAATCATTTGTGGCATAAAAGCCTTGCCGCCAATAGAGCATCTAAGTATATAGTAAACTGCCTGACTTTGAATGGGTGAAAATAAGCAGGAGATATTTTCTATTTCTCCACCGATCACATATCCAGGATAAATACTGATATAAATTATTTAGTAGGAGAGGGATGGTGATATTGGTGGTGTTGATATTTAAAATAAAACAATATTCTCAAAGGGGCAACTGACCCTATCGGCGAAATCATTGGTTTCTACAAATGTTGACAGGCATACAAGGAATCTCATAAAGAACACATTAGGAACTTTAAAAAAATATATATTAGGCTGGCGGCTGAGCTACATAAGAAGTCCTGACTGTACTGATAGAAAGGAATTGGTCAGGATTTTCTGATTTTCTGAGCTGAGTATGCTGCATACTTGGGGTGGAAGCTCTTTCCAAGCAACCATGTAACTTGAAACATAATTAATATATTCATTTATTAGCCCTTATAAACAGAAGGGCACTGACACCGACACCCCCTAAACTCAGCTTTGATTCACCACTTTCATCAGACAAAGCCTATTCGTTTTTAAAAACTGTTTACTATGATTGTAAGGATTCAAACTTTTTTTAAACTGAGCAGGCAGTATATGTTCACTCTTTAATATTACATCCTCACAAACAGGATTTTCTTAGGTGTGAAAAGACTAAAATGTAAAACAACAAAAAGTCCCTGCATCATAGGCACTTACTCTTCCTGTGTCATATTCGCCAGCAGCATGGGACAATTTAAACTTTGAAAACTGCACAGGCTCTACTAAGGTGTGGGTGGTTAACTTTGCCTCTAACTACTAACACTGCATTTGAGATACAAAAAAGGCAGCTGATGGATGGGAGCAGATGGCTCATTTATGTTGGGCACAAATCAGCAAGTTTTTATCATCCTGACCAGTGTAAAAAGGCAACAGCAAACTTGAGTTGCATTGATTTCAATAGAACAACTAGAACTTTTTTTTTTGCATTGGACAATGGCTGCAATTTGTATGTTTGTGTGTGTCTGTGTGCGTGTGTATTGTGTAATATGTTTATTCCTTCACACTGGTAGAATATTATGTGTGTGGGGAGGTGATATGCTATAGGTTCAAGTAAATAGTCACACTATGTTCACAGATAGTTCTTAAGTCTGTAAGTTGAGCAATAGCATTTCATAAAAGATCAGTTAAGGAAAATCCATGCAATGTAAGATGGTGATGATGAAGAAGAAGATGACGGTGATAACAACAATAGATGTCTATAGGTTTCACACATTAAGTATAAGATTTTAGTTGTACCACTATTCAATGTAAATTATTACAAGTAATTACAATTCCAATCTTGAGTCCACTTTTCCAGGAGTAAATGCCACGGACACCAAAGGGACTTACTTTAGAGTAGGCATAGAAAAGAATCACTGTTAATTTGCCTAATGCAGCCTTTTTAAAAAGGGGGGGGAGGGATGAGACCAGCCTTGCTGGACCCTGCATCTTATTTCCACACATTCACAGATAGCCTGAGGTTTGGGAAATTCCAAGCAGGAGAGACTGTGGGAAAGACTGACTTTTCTGAGATGAGCCTGGGCTAGAGTCATAAACTGCCCCAGTAGATGGATGTGCTATTTCAAGCCAATAGCTCTACTGTAGGCAAAGCTTATCCTCCATGAATTTTCCTAGCTTTCTAAAGTTTTTTTTTCTGGATTATCCTACATCAGATTGTTAGAAAATACCTTGCTTAATCATGTGGATTAGGTCCATTTACCTACAGCCTTTTGATTCACCTTTGCTTGCCTGAATGAAATTTTCCTATGAAATAATTCGGAAACCTCTTGGAGTCAGAACACAGAAAACGTAAGAGAGAAGGGGGCAGGAGGGAGAGAGAAGAACAGACAAACTAAGAGAGAAATTTTGGTGACACATCTACAGATCTGCTTAGGGATGGTGATTTATAGCAGATTAAGGGAGGTAGGCCACTGATTTAAAAAAATTGCTTCTTTAAGTTCTCCCAAGGAAACCGTTTCAGCAAAGGGACGCTGGTTTGGTACAAAGGCAGTTTGGCTGAGTTTTTGTAGGCCACCCCACACCGGCCAGGGATTGAAAACAAAAATGTTTTCAAGAGGATGCTTCCAGGGACAAGACAATTTTTTTTTTCCAAAGAGGGGGCTCCCAGGTCTCACCACCCCGTCAGCCAAGCAACACCCAAACCAATTTTCGGCCTTATTTATTTAATTTTTTAAAAAAACTTCCTCACTTTCCACCCCACCCCTTGGACTTATTCGACCTGGAATTCATCCCACCTCGCTTGCGCGTTTCTTCCTGCACTAACTCCCCCACCTGAGCTAATTGTAACGGGCCAGAGAATCCATCGTTTGCTTTCAACGGAAGATTTGTTTTCTCCCTCCACCTCCCACGGCTTCTTTTTCTTTTTCTTCTTCTTTTTTTTTAACGTTTCGTTCTAGAATTTTGCCAGCGACCTGACAAGCATTTGGGAGGACGATGGATAGCTTTGAATTGCATTAACAGAACCTCTCCGCGGTTCCTTGTTATTTTATATGGATTTATGCATCCCCAGCCTCAATAGGTTTTCTAGAAACCGTCTGCATGTCCGCACACGGGACGGCTGAAACTTGCGGGGAAGACCGACCAATCTTCAGGGCAAAATAACTTCCGTAAACAAGGGCTTTGGTTACGCGGGGGGAAAAGAGATGGGGCACCTCTATTTCTCCTTATTTAAGGCCAAGCAACCCCGAGCGATCCAGCCTGGCCTTCTTTCCAAAGGCGAGAAAACTCCGGCGGTGCGACCCGATCCGAAGCGTGCTGAAACAGAGCCACTATCTCTGAAGGGCTCGGAGCTTCTGAACCGGACAAGGATCGGGGGGGGGGGGGGGAGACAGAAGGGGGCTGCTTATCTCAAGAGTTGGTTTTGCGGGCGAGGGAACCGACGCAGTTCTTAGGGAGCCCAGTTGAGGATGGCGCTGACCCAGATCCACGAAATGATCCGGGAAGTAGTCGGCTCAAACTTATGGAGCGTCTCTTTGGGGGAAATCGCGGTTGCAATGCCTCCGCCCCCTGGGAATCAGGGGTCCCCTTGCAAACTAAAAGTGCTTTAGAGCAGGACAAAGCCTCACCCCACTCCGGCTTAATTTAGCTGGGTTAGCAAGGCAGGCACGAGGGCTTTTCTGGACGACTGGCCCGTCCCGAACAAGCAAAAGGCGATTTGCGACTGGCCTAAAATCCAGGCCCACCAAAATCGAATTGAGGGACATTCAACCTGAACATCCTAACAATGGTCAGCCAGTTAAAAGGATCTTGCGGGGCCCCCCGACGGGTTGTATGGATTAGGATGGGATAAGTATGAAGAGCTAACTCCGCCTAAAAACGAATTGGGTCGGCCAAAGGAAGAGGCGGCTGGATAGCGAAGTTGAATCTCTCCCTTGTACCATCGCTAGATGGACAGTAAATCCAGCTTTCCGGGTTTTCTGAAATATAAACTAGACGCCGGAGAAATCCCGTTGACCTCTGAGACCTTTGCACGATGCTCTCCGTCCCAAGTCTCATATCCATCTACACTGTAATACGGGCATTTTAAATCAACCTAACGAAATTTGTCACCCATTTCTTTTCTTCTCCCCAGCCCCCACCCCCAATATTTCGAGTGGTTCAATTCCAGCAAACGCCCTAGGGCTAACTTTTGGCAGGCAGGTCACGTTATGCAAACCTGGGCTTCATGATGTTGCAGCATCCTCTTTTCTTTTCTTTTTTTAATCCCCAATCGCTTATATATTTAACAAACGTCTTGCGGGGGAAAGCTTGTTTTAATAACACTTAAAGGTGGAAACACCAGACGGGGGGGAAAAAAACAAAGGCAACGAATAATGCAGGGTCGCCCTCTGCTCTTCTCTCTTTCTCCCCCCCCTCTCTCCCTCCTTCCAAGCGAGAAGCGTCCCCATTTCTCTGAGCTTTAACAGGAGGCCAGCTTCAAATGGCTCCCTCCCTCCCATCCTCCTCGCCTCGCAATTCTCCTTCCCCCTCCCCAAGTCGGAGTGGCAACAAAGAAATGGGGAGAAAAAAAGAACGGGGGGTGGGTGGGAGAAGAGGAAAGGCTGACTGGGATCCGACCCAGTCCCCTCTAAGACCCTCACTTCGCTTGCTCTACAGATTCCTGTGTCACTCTCTGTATTGTATTATGATATTGTATTGTATATATTCGAAGGCACCTACCATGCATTATCACTCATGTCTATTGTATATTTGTGCACAACCTTACATGCACCCACCCGCCCACTCCCCCTAAAAGGGATCTGCTATAAAATGTCTTTATGTAATCGGTTGGATCCCTAAAACTGGATGGCTGCCCCTTTTAAAAACAAATCCGAGGCTTTAAGGTTCAATTTTAAACGATTTTGCACTAGAGAGGGAGGGGGGAGGGGACAGAGGTGGGGGGGAGAGAAGAGAGAGAGAGAGGGAGGGAGGCATTTCGAATAGTCACACTTGTCAAGTGAGACCATCTTTTAGCTCTCAGAAGCAGCAAATCCATGTGAACTCTGGGTGAACCAAGATTGAAGCCATAAATCACCGCTACAAAAGCCGGCTGCTGCCTACGAGTTCCAGACCCTTACCTTTAACGCTTTCGCGGGCGAAGACGGAAAAGCAGAGCTACAAAAGTTCACTTATCTTTGCCAAGCCCAAACAAGGAGGAGGGGGAGGGAGGGAGGGAGGGAGGAGGGGGAGGGATGCGGCTCAGGGGGAAGGGTGGAGTGCCAGCGCCTTCCTACCAGCGAGCGGGCTCGGTTTCCTGGAGTGGTGGTGCTTAGGAGTGGTGGGCTAGGGAGGGAGGGAGGGAGGGCTGGTGCCGGAGAGGGAGACGCGGGACACGTAAGCCAACGTCATTCAACAAAGACCAGGGACAAGAAAGAGCCGGCCAAGGCACGGGGGGCGACGAGAATGGGAGAAGAGGACCCATTAAGGGAAAAAGAAAGCAGACAGCAGACGTTAATCTTGGGGCGTCGGGGGGGAGGGGGGAATCCCTTGCTACCCTTGCTATCCCTGCCCCTTTAAGTAAAATCAAATCAAATTCGGAACCGCCTGGCAACCAGAAGGGCGACGCATCTGAAAAAAGGACTCCCACCCTTTTGCGCTCTCGACTTGGAGTAAAACCGGTGACCTCCCAAGGTGTGGAAGGGGCAAGTGGGCACTTGGCCGCCCCTGGGCAGCCGGATTCTCACTCTGACTTTCCCAGTCGACCCCCACACACAAGTCTCTCAATGGCAGGCGGTTCTCCTTGGGTTCGTTTGCCTTCTTTCCTCCCTCCCTCCCCCCTCCTCCCTCGCTCTGGGTTTCATCTTGAGGCGCTGCCTCCATCCATCCCTCTTCCCTACGCTCGCTCTTCGAAGCGACCTGCCGCAGGCGCGCAAATGGATGCTCGCCCTTCCCTCGCTATCTGAAGCATCCGAGCCTTGAGTGCGTGGGAGGAGGCCGGGCCGAAATATCGCGGGTCCTTGTTTGGAAAATTAGCCCTGCACCAAGGATGGGAAGAAAAGAAAAGAAAAGAAAAGAAAAGAAAAGAGAAAGTTTCACGCACGCACATCCATCGTTGGCTAATCTATTATGACAAACAATATGATGGATATAGCTTATGTTAATCGTCCTGGCCTTTCCTCTAGAATTTAACTGTCAGTTAATGGACACCGGAAACTGGAATTCTACATGGCTCGCTAATGGGTTTAGGTATTAGCTAGTTCTAACGATGCATACAAATGCACTTGTCTCTGTGGGCTGCCTTAAGATTTATGGCTCTCTTTTGCCTTCGGTAGCTGTAAACAAGGAGAGGAAAACAGAGGGAAAGCGATCCCAGCTTTGCTGCACTTTCTACCGCTTAAGGAGCCCTTTCGCCAGGTTAATTCCCCCTCCTCCCCCACACCCCTTGGAGAGAGCGCGGGCGGGGAAGAAATTATCCAAGATGTAGGAAAGGGTTTTGGTGAAGTCCCAACTCTCCCTAAAGCAGCCGTTCTGTGGGTCTCGGGGTGGGTCTTCCTTTGCCCACGCTTCCCACGGGCGGGACGCGCGGCTTATAGAAAGGCCTAAAGGGCAGAGAATCGTAGAAACTCGGGGCCGAGGCGTTTCGCCTCCTTTGGGAAAAAATATTGGGGACTGAGGAACCGGGGCGATGATGGTGGGGAATTAAAAAGAGCCGGGTAGAAATTTGCCCTCTGCTTCCCCGTGGAAAACACGCGCTCTGACTACAGCAACCCGAGTGTGCCAGCTCCTGGCACAAAAGGAACAGTTACGTTTGGGGCAGGGGAGAAGAGAGAGAGAGAGGGAGAGCTAAGTGTTTAACTTGGTACGGTTTTTCTCTTTATAATCTCCTCCCTTCCCTCCCTCGCTCCATCTCCATCTTTCCTTATAGATTTGATTTCTCCGAAGTTCTTTTGACAGATCCAAAGCCGTCCGGAGTTTTCGGAGAAAACGGCCGTGTTGGGGTTGCTGAACGGAGACGAAGGAAGCCGTACAGCCCGAGGAAGAACACGTGGATGGGTGTGTGTCTGGTTGTTGTTTTTTTAACCTGACCTGGTAAACTGGATAGAAAGAATGATTCACAACCAGAGACGCGCGTGGAGGTGTGGCGTTTGTATTTCTCCTTTTTTTTTTTTTAGGTAGGGTTGTCTGGAGGAGGGAAGGCCAGGGGAAGGGGAGGAAGAGGAGATAAAGTGGACGCCTCCAAAAAAAAAAGTGTGGGGGAAGGCTGGGGTTGCAAGCATCCTTCTCCGCGGTCAGGGGTGCGGGCCTTGCGCGCGGCCATTCGGATGCTGAGCTCCCGGAACCTTTGCAGAGCGCGGGGATGATCAGCTGTCCAAGCCCTGGCAACAAAACGCGAGGTTTCGCTAGCTGGCGGCAGAAGGGGAGGACATTAATCCCAGATTTAGTTGTACCTTCCTTTTGGGGTTCGGGGTGGGGGTGTTGACTCTCCCTTCCTTCCCTCTGCCCTTGCCCCACTGAAGATGGGGAGCACAGAGAGATCAGGCAAGACCCGGGCGTTTGCTCGTGCATTTGAAGTCGGGGAGGCACTTAGTATACCTTTTCAGCCATCTGTCTGAGCAATGCAAACCTGGTTGGGCTCATCCGGTTGTGGGGTCTTTATCATTACAATCGTTTTAGGTGGAAAATCAATCTGTCTGTCTGTCTGTCTATCTATCTATCTATCTATCTATCTATCTATCTATCTATCTATCTATCT
>WNWU01019841.1:0-10223 GCA_012654045.1 Ptyas mucosa
TATTCTATTCTATTCTATTCTATTCTATTCTATTCTATTCTATTCTATTCTATTCTATTCTATTCTATTCTATTCTATTCTACTCTACTCTACTCTACTCTACTCTATTCTATTTCTCCTCCTCCTCTATTCTATTCTATTCTACTCTATTTCTATTCTCTTCTTTCTTTTCTCTTCTTCTCTTCTCTTCTCTTCTCTTCCTATTTCTTCTTCTCTTCTCTTCTCTTCTCTTCTCTAATTCTATTCCCTATCCCTATCCCTATCCCTATTCTATTTTCTTTCACCCATGTTACAATTAGCCTTCATACGGTTGGCAGTCTACGTTTCTCACTTGTGGCCCACGGATGAGACAGACAAAAAAGAGCCAGCATGCTTTCCATCGATCCACACGTCTCTGCCGCGTTGCTTGGTGACAAGAGCCAGCTCGCCCTAACTTGCAAGCCAAGTTCCACCATGGCCCCTCGTCGTTAACCAAATCTTTTCCTTTGCATTTTCTTAACTCCCGGGCACGTTTCCCCTCTCCACCCCCGTTTTAGGTTCCCCTGTTACAGTTCTGTGTTTTTTGCAAAAAAAAAAAAAGGGGGGGGGTTGAATGGGCAATTTTGATTTCTAGATCTAAAGGAGAACAAGGCATCAGGATTCCTCTCCCTGTAGAATAACTGCAGCTCGGCAGCGTGTTAAATTAGGGGGAGGAAAGTGGGGGGGAAGGAAGAGAGAGGTTAAATAAAAAGGAAGAGCTGGAGAGAAAGGGCAGAAGTGATATGGACAGCCGTGCTTGGGAAACACGGACTAGGAAGCAAGCCAAAATAGAGATGGTTTTCAACCGTAAGTATGATAATCTTTGCAATGGAAGGCTGTGAAAGTTTGACCATAAGGAAGGCGGAGCGCCAAAGAATGGAGGCCTTTGAACTCTGGTGCTGGAGACTCCTGCGAGTCCCTTTGACTGCAAAGGCGATCCATCCCCTTCTAAAGAGATCCATCTCTTTAGAAGGCCAGATCCTGAAGAGGAAACACAAACCTTTGGCCACCTAATGAGAAGGAAGGAAGGACTCCCCGGAGAAGAGCCTAATGCTGGGAACGATGGAGGGCAAAAGAAGAAGAAGGGGACGGCAGAGAACGAGGTGGCTGGATGGAGTCCCTGAAGCAGTCGGCGGGAGCTTAAATGGACTCCAGAGGATGGTAGAGGACAGGAAGGCCTGGAGGAACATTGTCCATGGGGTTGTCCTCTTCCAATCTTTTTCTCTCTCTTTTCTCCCTCACTCTCTGTCTTTATCTCTCTCTCTCTCCTAGTCTTTCTCACTTTTTTCTCTCTTTCCCTCTCCCAGTTTTTCTCTCTCTATTTTTCTCTCTCTTTTCCTCTTCCAATCTTTTTCTCTCTTTTGTCTCTCTCCCAGTCTTTCTCTCCCTGTCTCTCTCCCTCTCTCCTAGTCTTTCTCTTTCTCGCTTTTTTCCTCTCTTTCCCTCTCCACCAGTCTTTCTCTCTTTCTCTTTCTCTATTGTGGTGATTGCCAGTAAGCTTCCTCAAAGAAAAACAGGCTGCAGGTGGGAGAAAAGGAACACAGAATTATTCTTCAAAGCGGCAAAAAATAAAAAAAAATCCCTTTGCACTTCTCCTCGGCGGGAGTTTCAATTAGCTTCTCTTATTCTATCACGATCTGAAATTCTGTCTTTGTTCTGTTTATATTCGAATTTTTCTCCCCTCCTCCTTAACATCTGTTTCTTCCCTCTTTTCTTCCTACGCAGATCATTCTGGCTAGACTAAATTCACAGCCAGCCAAAGAATTTCGAGATTGCTCGTGAGGAGCCAAATAGATCATGGTTTGCGCAAGTTTAAAAATGTGAGCAGATACAGAATCCGACAGCCCGCGGTGTTCGTTGTTTTTATTTGTTAGGGCATTTTATCTGCATGGATGTTTGTTTACACGTACTTATGTATTTTCACAGTCTGGAACTCCACCTTTTGAAATGAAAATACAGATAGTCCTTGACTTACGACTATAACTGGCACCCGAATTTCCATGGCTAAACAACGGTGGCTGCGAAGTGAATCATACTCGATTCTACGATCTTTTCTGCCAAGGTTGTGAAGCGAATCACTTCAGTTGTTAAGTGAATCATGCAGTCATTAAACAAATTCACACTCCCTCGTTGACTTTGCTTGTCGGATGTTAACTGAGAAGGCCGTAAATGGCGATTATGTAAATGGCAACTACCGTCAATAAATTGATCTTATTTTTATTTGTTTATTAAATTTGTTTGTCAAGTGTCTTGGCACTTGGCTTGCGGGTTGTCGAGGGCCCAAATTTCGTGAGGATGCTGTGTTGGCCGTAAGGGTGAGGACCGGTCGTAACTCACTGGTTTTTTTCAGTGCCTTTGTAGGTTTGAATGGTCGCTAAATGAATGGTTGTAAGTCAAAGACTATCCGTACACAGCCTCCCTTCATTCAAATGTAGGGCTCAATTTGTTAATTTTGTATAAATTCACCAGTTGAGGCTCAGCAGTGTCAGAGGAGAGAGAGAGAGAGAGAAAAAGAGAGAGAGAGTAAGATGATAAAAAAAAAGACACAGAAAGAAAGAAAGAGAAAGAAAGAAAGAGAGACACAGAGAGAAAGATAAAGAAAAGAGAGAGAAAAACAGAGAAAGAGAAAAAAGAAAGAGAAAGAAAAAGTAGATAAAGAGAAAGAAAAAGAAAAAGAGAGAGAGAAAGAAAAAGGGGGAGAGTGAGACAGTAAAAAAAGACAGAAAGAAAGTGAGAGAAAGAGAGAAAGAAAGAAAAGAGAGAGAAAGAAAGAAAAGAGAGAAAGATAAAAAAGAGAAAGAGAAAGAGAGAGAGAAATAAAAAGAAAAACAGAAAGAAAGAAAGTGGAGAGAGAAACAGAGAAAAAGAAAGAAAAGAGAGAAAGAAAAACAGATAAAGAGAGAGAGAGATAAAGAAAAACAGAGTGGTAAAGAAAAGCAGAGAGAGAAAGAGAAAGGGAGAGAGAGAAAGACAGTAAAAAAAGAGACAGAGAGAGAGAGAGAAAGAGAAAGAAAAGAGAGAAAGAGAAAGAAGAGAGAGAGAGAGAGAGAGAGAAAGAAAAGAGAGAAAAAGGGAAAAAGAGAGAGAGAGAAATATCCTGATTTGCTTGTTGTCACACTATCCAACCCTCTCGAGCGATAACTCTTCACCCACAAAATCGTTTCCTGCCATTCCAACTTTGAGCCATGGCCTGTTCCAGTCCGAAGATTTATGACGCCCAACTGGCAGTCAGGGAAATTAAAAAAAAAAAAAGTTTTATGGCACCCGGCTTTTAATTCCATTACCAATTGTTTAAATGCATTTTGCGGCAGGACGGAGCGATGGGTTGTGTCATAAACCCTGCCCTGTTAATGCCAGATTTATGCAGGTTATTTATTTCGATTCGTTAAGATGGTCTCGCTGGCCCTCAGCCTCCCGGGGCCTTTTCCCTCTCCGCAGTGCCGCTGCTTAGGGGCTACCACGGCAAAGAGAAACGGGCATACACAAAAATACACGCGCCAGCTCTGGCTGGTTTTTGCAACACAGCAGATGCTTTTTTTTTCTGACCATCTTTTTAGAGGCCAGGAAAAAAGCATCCACACAGCCGGCTACCTTTTCCTTCCCTCTCTCCCCACACCCTCCAAAATCAACATTTCTGGATGAGTCATCATTTCAGCGCATAAAGGAAAGCTGCATGTGCAGCTCACATCGCACGCCGTCCGTCCCTTTGCTGGGGCATCTTCCTTAGATCTTAAGACAAGGCTCCTTCCCAAGAGTTGGGCTGCAGTTTCCTCGGCGAAGGTTTTCAGCATTTTTTTGCAGAAGGTTTTCCAGACGTGGCTTGCCACTGCCTGCTTCCTAGGGCTGAGGGCAGGGGTGGGACGCTGGGGGTTCGGGAGAACCTCTAGCTAAGATTCTGTGCAAGTTCGGAGAACCCCCAAATCCCACTCCTGGCTGCCCCTCCCACCCACCCTGGAGTCCCCACGTGGCCCGTTTTGGATGCAGGTGGGTGCGCGCGGAGGCTCAGGGAGGGCGAAAAACGGGCCTACCAGAAGTTCGGGAAGGCCGGAAACAAGGCCCGTTTCCGGCCTTCTCAAACTTCTGGTAGGCCAGTTTTGGTAGGTGAAAATGGCCTCCCCAGGCTCTGGAGAAACAAGCCCGTTTCTGGCCTACAGAGAGCCTCCGGAGCCTCGGGAGGCCGTTTTTGCCCTCCCGGAGGCTCGAGAAAAACCTCCGGAGCCCAGGGAGGGCAAAAATGCCCCCCCCTGCCATGGCACACCATGGCCACGCCCACCCAGCAACCAGGCAGAGAATCCCTTGCTAAAATTTTTGAAGCCCACCCCTGTCTGAGAGAGAGTGATGGGCCCAAGAGAGCTCCGTCATTAGAACTCACAGCCTCCCTTGGTTTCCGGCCTGACGCTTCACCGCGAAACCACACCGGTTTTCTCAGCCCAATGTTATCCTTAGCTAAAGATGATACGCTCGGAGCGAGCATTAAAAATAGATCCTCTGTTATTAAAATTAACAGAATTATGACACCGTTAAGTGTCGGATGGCAGTGGCAATTGAAAAGGGCTTGGCAGCTTTCCAGGAGATCTCGGATGACCTGTCAGCTAAGGAAAGATGAACGACCTCCTTTGAGTTATGATGACTCAGTCAAGACATGATTAAATTCACTCTCCATACCAGATTAAAAAGGGCACTTGAACCTCACAATGTACGGGGCCTTTCCAGTTTTATTCAGATGGGCCACCCAATTTTGAGATGTATCTAGTGGACATCCAGGTCCCTCCCATTGTTGTGGTCCGCCGGCGGCCTGCAGAGCTGGCAGCAAAGTCAGACAGTGAGGAGGCTGGGGAGAAATATGGGCCACTCCTGGAGTTAGGGGAAGGCTCGGACGAGGGCTCTGCATCGGAGGCAGAGAGGGGGCCGGGGCCATCTGGGAGTTATGTGCTGCCTTCGGAGCCTCCAGAGTTGGACATCAGCGAGGCAGAGGAACAGGGGGAGCCTGTTTCCAGTGCGCACATGCGCAGAGCTGCCAGAAGGCAAGAACAGTTAAAACAAAAGGGACAACTCGGGAGTAAGGCTTGGAGATGATTGGCCCCTCCCATAAGACATAAAGAAGGAGCAAAGGGACGTGAGCCTTTGCAGGAAGCAACTTTGTTCGTGCTGGCCGGTTTAAATTCTGAAGCTCCGTTCTGACTCTGTGCTCCGTGTGGCCTTGCAAAGCTCATTGCTACTTAGGTCTTTGGCAGCGTGTCAAGGGAGATAAAGGCAGGTGCTTATCAGCCTTATCCCGAAGGACTGTGGCAGACTTCTATCGGACTCTTTACAAACTATTTGTGACACCATCACGGGCTGTGAATGAACATAATTCGCAGCCGTTGAAATAAAAAGAGGGTTTTTGGGACTAAGCGTGTGATTGTTACTGTGTCAGGAAGCCTTGGTTGGGAACGCCCATTATCTCATGGATGGTCTGAAGCCATCAGAGCCCACGAGGTCTTACCAATGGCGCAGAGAGCATGCTTGAGTTCCAGGGTGAAGGTTGAGAGGGGCACATCTTCCGAGACAGGCATGATGGCCACGGTGGCGAGGTTGCTGGCTGGGTTGCTGGCATCCCACTTGCTGCTGGCGGTGTGTAGACCCAACTGGTGCCCTGGAGAAAAAGAAAACTTGTTGGAGAAGACTGTAGGCTGTTTACCCATGTCCCAATCTGAGGACGAGGGAAGACGTATCCAGAACCCCATCAGAAAACTAGCATTAATGTAAAATTTGAGAAGACGGGTCCAACTCTCAGAGACGCAATAGAAGTGGGTCTGTCAAGTGCCCAGGGAAGTCAGGAGATTCAGGCAGTTCAAATGAGTAATAAAGATTTATTGAGCTCTCTAAAAGAATCTGAACTACTAACGGTCGAAGGAAATTAGCAGGAGATCAGAAAGGCATTCAAGGGAGCTGGGCTTAGATCTCTTGCGGGAGCGCAGGGATTCGTGACTGATGATGCATTTGACCCCTCCCTCGGGCTCATCTCCTACAAGTCTAAATCCTACTTAGAACTAAGGAGAAACTTCCTGACAGAACAATTAACCAGTGGAACAACTTGCCTCCAGAAGTTGTGAATGCTCCAACACTGGAAGTTTTTAAGAAGAGGTTGGATAACCAATTTCCTGAAGTGGCGTAGGGTTTCCTACTCAAGTAAGGGGTTGGACTAGAAGACCCCCCAAGCTCCCTTCCAACTCTGTTATTCTAATTATTCTAATTAAGTTCTCCTTGTTCGGGCGAGAGCATTTAACCAGCCAAAGGAGACAAGAAACTCATTTTTTTTGCCCCCACTGGGCTTTTTGAGTGGGATCCATAATTACGGGGATTTTAAGTATTCTGTCTTTTCCTCTGACTGGCAGACACCTCGAGCACCCTAAGAATAGAAACGCGGGGTATAAACCGAATATAGAAGGAAAGAAGGAAGGAAGCCAGAGCTGAGGTGGGTGAAGAAACGATATATGGATTGATGAGGTAGGAGAAGGAGAAAGAGATTCCCCTTAAAAAGCTTTTTCCGATGTCCCCGAATTTACAACCTGAAATGATTCTGTGCAGTTCGGAGAACCCCCCAAATCCCACTCCTGGCTGGTCCCACCCACCCACCCAGCCCTGCCCCTCCCAGGAGTCCCCATGCGGCCCATTTTGGATGCAGGTAAGTGCAGGGCGCGCACGGAGGCTCGGGGAGGGTGAAAAAGAGGTGTACCAGAAGTTCAAGAAGGCCAGAAATGGGCCCGTTCCGGCTTCCAGAGGACCTCCGGAGCCTCCAGAGCCCAGGGAGGGCAAAAACGCACCCCCCTCCTGTCATGGTTCAGGAGGCTGGCTAGGCCACACCCACCATGGCCACGCCCACCCAGCAACTGGGCAGAGAACCCCTTGCTAAAAATTTTGAAGCCCACCCCTGCTGGAATGGCTTGGGTAAGAAGCCATTCATCTCCAATCCATAGGTTCAAGCATCAGAGTTTATAGATATGGCAACCAGATGCCCCCCACCCCCACCTGATTTAATGTCATCATGGTTTCATGCTGATAAGGCTAAACCAGGTTCACGATGGTCACCGCACTCTAAAAAAGATGTTGAGACTCTGGAAAGAGTGCAGAGAAGAGCAGCCAGGATAATTAGGAGACTGGAGGCTCAAACATACGATGAACGGTTGCAGGAACTGGGCATGGCTAGTCTAGTGAAGAGAAGGGCCAGGGAAGACAGGATAGCAGTCTTTCAATATTTGAGGGGTTAAATTACCAATTTCGAGAGTCATTTCACAAATGGGAAAGTCGTTAAAACGGGACAAAAACTCCCTGAACTAATTTCTCGCTTAGCGAAATAAATCCTGGGCTCAGTTTTGGCCCTAAGTCAAGGACAGCTTGTCATCCTCCCCTAATTGCATGCACAAGCCACCACCCCATTCTCACCCCCCACTCTCCCACCCCAAGGAGCAGGAGAAAGAGCCAAGGCATTCCATGTCCTACCCCCTTGCTGTAGATTTCCAAGGATCTTCTCACCCAGCAAATGGATAAGTCGCGTCACGACCTGGAAGAGCAAAGAGAGGAGGGGGAGGGGGAGAGAGAGAAAAGCCGAGATGTAATCACAACCATGGATTCAAACGAGTGGTGGGATTCACTGGTTGTAACAACCGGTTCGCTTCGCACGCGCGCCAAATGCAGGCACAGTACAATTGAAATCAGCTCCACAGTAAGTAAAACAGATGAGGCACAGCAATCCGCTCTACCGCGCCTATCAGCTGGGCTACAAACAAGCTGATTGTCGGAGTGAACCGGTTCGGTCTCAGCTGATTGTTGGAGCTACTGGTACGCTCGAACTGGTCTGAACCGGTCCGAACTGGCAGAATCCCACCCGTGATTCAAACCGTTAAGAGGGGCAGAACAACCTTAAGAGCATCGGAAGAAACTTTCAGTTGGAGAGCTGCCAAAAATGGAAAGGACCTTTTATGAAGGGGGAAAAAAAAAACAAACTCAAAAAACCATCCCTTTTATTGCCGGGCTAAAAAGACAAAGATTATCTTTAATCTTTTCGATTCTGTTTAAAGGGCAGCCCGGCGACTTTTGTCAAAGGGCCTTCCTGCAAATCCGTGCTGACACTCTGTGAAAAGTCAGGATCTCATCCTATTTGGACTAAATTCATCTTGTTCGGGTGAACTGGCGGAGAAAATGGGGTAGGATTGGTTCGGCTACGAGTCCGGGGGACTTTTCCAAGCCTGTTTGGAAAAACAGCAAGGAGGAATTGGGGCAAAAAAAAAAACCAGAGAAGGGTGGAATAAAATGTCTACCAGGTTTGCTCAGCCAAGGATGGGTCAGCTTCAAAATAAAGCTTGAAGGCCTGTTGTGCCCCGCACGCCGATCTGGCAGCAGATTTGGACAGCGAGGAGGTTGGGGAGGAACCTGGGCCAGTCCTGGAGTCTGGGGAAGGCTCTGATGAGGGCTCTACATCAGAGGCAGAGAAGGGGCCAGGGCCGTCTGACAGTTATCAGCTACCTTCAGAGTCAGACATCAGTGAGGCAGACGAACAGCTGGAGCCTGTTCCTAGTGTGCGCATGCGCAGAGTTGCCAGATGAAGGGAAGAGCAAAAGAACAAGGGTCAACTTGGGAGTAAGGCCACAGTGGATGATGAAGGGCCCCTCCCAGAGGGAATAAAGAGGAGCAAAAGGGGAGGGGAGTTTGCAGGAGACAATTAGTTCATTCCTACATTCTTGCCAAGTATTGTGGGGCATCTGAAAGATATCGGCCTGGCCGCTCTCCAAGCCTGATACAAGTCGGTAATTGTGAACTCGGCTTCGTGATGCTGGGGAAGCCTAGGTCAGAACAAGGCCCTCTTCCATTCCTGGTTGTGTTCTCACAACATGGCATTCATTCCAGCTGCTTAAATCTGGGCTCTGGGTGGTGCCTGCAACAGAGCTGGAAGGAATTGTGGAGGTCTTCTGGTCCAACTCTCTGCTCGAGCAGGAGTCCCTGCAGACAAATGGCTGTCCAGTCTCTTCTTAAAATCTCCAGTAATGGAATATTATGTGGGCAGGATGGACCCAGTCCATAGCAATTCACAGTATATATTTATAGTTCTGCAGATCATTGTTTTTATTCTGGCAAGATTCCGTCTGTAGGCTAACGACCATAAAGACACTCGTCAGAAGTAACTCCACACATTTTGGGGGAAATGGACATTTTACTATATTCTTAAACGAAGAATTAAAAATTAGCTTTCTTTACACGCTTGGAAAAAAGTCAGAAGTCATTCTTTGTATCTATTGGTGTTTTCGATAGAGGAGAATTTTTGTAGCCTAGGGATGAAATGAGGGCTCCTTGGTGCTCTCTGAGCTTGGCTGCAGAGACGTTTCATCACCCAACTAGGTAACATCATCAGTGCTTGAAGGGAATGGGCTTTGCCCTCTCCCTTCTAGCGCTATTGATGTTACCTAGCTTGGGGAAGGAGACGTCAGAAAAAGAGAGCAGCCAAACCGAGAGCATCAAGGACCTCTCATTTCTCTTTTCCTTTCTTTACATTTTTTTCCCCCCGCACTTCTATTCTCTTAGTCTCCCCTATTCTCTTTTTTTTCCTATTCATTGCTTCTTTGGATTGTGAGTTTATGCCGGTTTCTTTGACGTGCCGTGCTTTGGAAAATGTAATAAATATTATTGGAAAGAAGTAACGCCACGTGTCCGGCTTCCTTGATGTCAGATGTTTGGATGGCCAAGAGGCAGGTTTGGTCGTGTTGAACGACCATTCAGGACCCTGGCCGTGAACTTCTGAAGGCCAGGAAGGTCAGGGAGGGGGGAGTGAGGGCTCTGCAGGCTGCTTTCACGTGACTCTGATGGGCTTGAAAACAACCGTGGAGCCCCAGCACAGCGTGCTGCCTTCTGCCACTGGGTGAGTCACTCTGCGGCTGCTATGGCAACCTAGCAGGAACATCAATTTTGGGTTGGAACAATGCGTCTGGCACGCATTCTGCTTGGGAGTTTAAAAGCTGCTTTGCTGGGGGGAAAGAGGCATGCTGTCCCACCCGCCCCCCTTCCGTGGAAAGAGAGGGAAAACTTCCATTTCTAGGTGCCTAAGACGTCAGTAAACACGTGAAAGAAAGAAAAGAAAAGAAAAGAAGGAAGAAAGGAAGAAAGGAAGAAAGGAAGAAAGGAAGGAAGAAAGAAAGAAAGAAAGAAAGAAAGAAAGAAAGAAAGAAAGAAAG
>WNWU01019858.1:0-25838 GCA_012654045.1 Ptyas mucosa
AAGGAAGGAAGGAAGGAAGGAAGGAAGGAAGGAAGGAAGGAAGGAAGGAGATAGGAATGGGAAGGAAAGAGATAGGAATGGGAAGGGTGGGAGGGAGGGAGGGAGGGAGGAAAAAATGAGAGGGAGGGAGGGAAGGAAGGAAAATAAGAAACGGAGAAGAAGGAAGGAAGGAAAGAATTTGAAAGATGAGACATTAAGAGTGCTGACCGAGAAACCAGGCGTCGGTGAATTCTAGTGCCCCTTAGGCATAGAAAGTCGGCTGGGTGACTTTGGGCCAGTCACCAAGTGACCGTGAGTTCGAGTCCAGCCTGAGTCATGAGGTCCTTCTCTTTCAGCCCAACCCACCTCACAGGGTTATTGTGAGGGCAATAAGAGGAGGAAAGAGTATTAGGTAGGTTTCACCCCCTTGAGTTCCTTCTTAAAAAATAATAAAAGGTGGCATCAGACCGAATAAATGAGTTTCTTATCTGGAAAGGAAAGTGTTTTAAATCCTGTCCTTTTGCAAAGTGTATTCCTTCTTTTGTAACTTCTCCAGTAATCTTTCCTTTTCCTTTTGTCCATCTTTTTCTCTCTTTTTTTTTTTCTCCTCCCATAGGATTTGGCTTCGGATCGTCGAATGCGTAAGTCCAGATCCCTGCCCTTCCGTCTGCCTTTCTAGCATACCCGAAAGCTTTCTTCTGTGGCTGAAAGATATTAAAAAGCGCTTAATCCTGCTCGCGGGGTTTTTTGTTTTTTTTAATCAGAGAGGCCGGCTTTGTTGGGTCTCTTCTGTCTCCTTGTAAGAGCATTAATGGAAAAGCCGAGGATCTGGCGTACAATTCTCTCTCTCTCTCTCTCACACACACACACACACACGGAGTTGTTGGTTATTTTTTTTGTCATTTAATGACCCCGTAATCCCTTGCATCGTGGTGGAGTCAGGGCCAACTGAATGGAGCCGAGTGTTTCCTGGCCAGATGCCTTTCCTGTTGCCAATGCGGAGTTTTGTTCGGCAGATATTTTCTCATCGTGCCCAGAGAGAGAAATAACTGCCTCTACCTAGGATCGAACTCACAGAGCCTCCTGATTGTGAGGCGAGAGCTCCACCTCTAGGCCACCACACCACTTTCCCCCTCCCTCTTCCTCCTCCCCCCCCCCCCTGGGAGTTGATCCCATCGTAGAAATCCCCTCTGTCCTCTCCCCATCCTTGGGTGCTTTTTTTAAAACCGAGACGAGGCTTCGGCTGTTTTCGCGAAAGGACCATCGGTTCTTGATCCACCGGGGGGGATACAGATAGTCCTCGACTCGTGACTGTTCATTTAGTGACTACTCAAAGCGTCTTGAAGCCATTCACATCCAAAGGCCTCAGATTCAGGTAGTCCTTGATTTAACGACTGTCGTAGTATCCCCCGTGGTCACACGGCCAAAATTCATGGAGTGACCATTCAAAGCTTTTTTAAAATTGGAATGCCTCCAATCCAGTTCAGGTGGTCCTCGACTTACGACCGTTCGTTTAAACTTTCAAGAGTTGCAACGGTGCTGAAAAAAAGGGACTTACGGCCGCGTTTCACACTTAACGGCCGTCCCAGCATTCTTGTGGCCACGAGATCAGAATTCGAGTGCTTGACAGCTGACTCACATTTACGACAGTCGCAGTGTCCAGGGTGGGGGGCACACGTGCTCCCGTTTTGCGACCAATAAGCAACGGGGAAAAACCAGATTCACTTAACAACCGGGTGACTCAATTAACAACTGCAGGGATTCACTTAACAATTGCGGCCAGAAAGATCGTAAAATGGAGCAAAACTCACTTTGCAAATGTTTCACTTAGCAACGGAAATTTCGGGCTCTTTTATTCTGGTCGTAAGCCGAGGACTACCCATACTCCGAAACGGAGCGGGTTCATTCTTAAAGCCAACCGGCTTTCGTTCTCAATTTCTCAAATTATTATTATTATTATTACCCTGTTTCCCCGAAAATAAGACATCCCCTGATAATAAACCCAATTAGGCTTTTGAGTGCATGCACTAAAATAAGTCTCTCCCCGAAAATATTTAAACACAGAGCTGGAAATCAGGTAAGAGGGCAAGAGGAGCCTCATCTTGCTCCACGCGCCCCAAAATAATAAGACCTCCCTGAAAATAAGGCCAAGCGCTTATTTCAGGGTTCAAAAAAAATATAAGACAGGGTCTTATTTTCGGGAAAACATGGGTGGTGGTATTATTATTTTTTTTATTATTATTATTATTATTGGTTAATCTTTGGTGAGATTCACAGCCTTTGAGGCTGGTTAATAGCTCAGCAGCTCGAGGATTATTATTATTATTATTATTATTATTATTATTATTATTATTATTTCTTCCCCTTTTTAGATCCACTTCTGGATTCAGCGGCTGGAGAAGCTGAACAGACAACGGCTCTTTTACTGTTCTGGGACTTTCCTTTTTTTAAACATCGCTTCCTCCAACTTTTTATACCAAACCAAAATACAGGAAGCAAAAAGAAAAAAAGAAAAAAACCTTCGCGAAATTGCCTATTTTTCTTTTTTTTTTTCTTTTCTTGGTTTCGTTTTGTTGCTCGGCTTCGCTAAATAAAAGCTATTTTGTCTGCCTGGTCTTTGAATTCCGCCTTGGCAAACCTCAAAAGCCCAGAGAGGCGTTTCGTGGGTGTGGTCGTTTTCGTTTTTAATAGGGATCCGCTGGGTTCCTTTGAAGGAGCTGGGTGGGGGAGGGGCACGAAGGGATCCTTTACAGATCTGCGTTCTCTTGGGTGATCGGTTTACTCGAGGTCTAAGGTCCTCGAGGTACGACCTTAACGGAGTTGACTTGTGATGGCCGTAAAATTATACCAAAAAATTATAGTAAAGAAAATGTCAATTTGATTGTTCATGTTATAGCAGCAGCTAGGATTGTATTTGCACAAAATTGGAAAAGTGAAGAGATCCCTACAGATGAGAATGCGCTTAGGAAAAAAGGAAAAAAGGAAAAACGTGCAGAAATGAACAGATTGACACTGGCTGTCAAAGAGAAAGAACAAATTGATTATTATACAATTGGGAATCTTTTTACCGGTGGTTGGAGAATAGACATAAGAATTTATAGTAAAAGAAGTTATTTAAAGTATAGAAAATGTATTAATAGTTAATATAATTAATAGAGTTAAATAAATCACAATGGGGCTGTTATAATATTAGATACTTAAAAGTATTGGAAATTAAGCCAAGATGAGATGAAACAATGAATACAATTGCATATTTTAATGTTGGCACAGAATATTTGTACCCAGATGACACGCTGGTTAATGGAAAAATGGATTGTTTATATAAAAATAAAATAAAACTTTAAAAAAAGGAAGGGGAAGAAAGGAAAGGTAGTTATGGGAGAAGGAAGGAAAGAAAGGACTGAAGGAAGGAAGGAAAGATATGGGAAAAGGAAGGAAGGGTTCAGCACCCAGAAGATCGATTTCCCCGTTTTCCAAAACCATGTGGACTAGAAGCCTTTTTTTTAAAAAAAGGGAAAAAAAGATGCTCACCGTTTTCCTTTTGTGGCAGGGAAAAGACGCCGGATTCTTTTTTCCTAAAAATAGCAGCCTGGACAAAAGATACCTCGCAGGCTCACGTGAAAATCAAGACCTGAGCCGAAGCCCACTTCGTGGCGTATCTTGATTTTTTTTTCCCTGCCTCCATTGCTAGGTTGCAGGCAGCTCTTCTCATGCAGGAATTTTTTTGTTGTTGTTGTTTTTTTCCATTTGAGTTTTATCACGGAAGACAGCTGTGGCAGCTGGTCTTTTATCTTCCTAATGGCATCTTATTAAGAATCTTTTGCATGCGGGGCTATTTCAGTCGTTCTTAACCTTCGGTATCTCTTAAGCCCCCTAATCGGTTTTCGGGGACCCTCTTGAGATCGAAGTGGAGGGAAAGAAATCACTTTTCTCTGACACTGACTTGTTGTCTCTTAATATTTATCCACTACTGCCCCTTTTTAAGGCCATCAAGATGTGATACACAATTATGCTACTTGTGTAAAAAAAATTAATGGGTTGTGGGGAGTGGAGGAGAAAAGTGGGGCGGGGAGGAGGAGGAGGAGGATAGAGGGATTCTTGGTGCCCTTTGAGCTTGATTATTTTCTTGCAGACATCTCGTAACCAAACTGGGTATCGTCATCAATGTTAGAAAAGCAGTGGGGTTGGTTAGTCTCTCCCTTCCTGCACTGATGACGTTCCCTAGTTGGGTCTTGAAACGTCTGCAAGAAGAAAACCTCCCAAGCCTAGAGAGCATCAAGGACTCCACAGTTCAACCCTGAGCTACAAATGCTCTCTGCTTTTTTGTGATATTGACTAGGAAGCAGTGGTGAAATTCAATTTTTTTTTTGCTACCGGTTCTGTGGGCGTGGCTTGATGGGCGTGGTGTGGCTTGGTGGGCGTGGCAGGGGAAGGATATTGCAAAATCCCCATTCCCTCCCCACTCCTGGGGGAAGGATATTGCAAAATCTCCATTCCCAACCCACTCCAAGGCCAGACAGAGGTGGAATTTCCCGGTTCTCCAAACTCTTCAAAATTTCCGCTACCGGTTCTGCAGAACCTGCTGAATTTCACCCGTGCTGTGTAGTCTTAAATTTCGGACAGAGTTCCTTCTAACCATCTCCTTACACGCCTTTCCTTCTTCCTCCTCTCCAATAAACTCTTAGCGTCGCCCCTTTCTTACCCGAACGTCAACACAGCGAAGGCATGACGGCGTATTTTAACACACAACCACACCGGCGGCTGGCTGGCTGGCTGGCTGAGCCCCCTGCATTCCTTTCTTCAATTCGCTCCCGATCCAGAAGCTGGAAGAGGCATTCCAGTTTGGCAGCTGGTTGAGCTGGCGGGGATCCAGTTATCGGCGGAGAGTTAATCTCAGCTATGGATCCTTTGGCCCCTCCCGTTACTATCTCTGGTATGCCAGATCAAATGCGCTTTGTCCAACGGAAGAGAATAAATTATTATTATTATTATTATTTTAATTCGCAGGACTTCTCTGGCCAGCTGTCCCCCTAACAAAGACTCCAGGCAACCCACAACCATCCATAAAACACAGTTACAAATACAGATACCCTCGACTTAACCACCACAATCGGGATCAGAATTTCTGTCGCTAAACAAAAGTGGCTGTTAAGGGAGTCAGGGCCGATTTTACAGCCTCGTTTCCTCCCCAGTTGTTAAGTGAATCACACAGTCGTTTCCATCTATGGGTTGAGTAAGCAAAGTGAGTCCTCCAATTCTTAACATTAATTTGTGTTGGTTAGAAGCTGCCCTCAAGATGGAAAATACTGTATTTTTCGGAGTATAAGACACACCTTTCCCCCCCCTAAAAGGGGGTGAAAATTTAGGTGTGTCTTATACACCAAATGTAGCCCCGCCCACCCACTGGCGCCCACCTTTTGGCCTCTGCCTCCCAGCAGTTACCTCCTTGCAAGCAAACAGCAAGACAAAACAGCTCCTTTCAGCTTCAGCACAGGCTAATTAGCACAAGTTGATTGGATCGGCCTCCCGACTCAGCTGATTTGCTCTCAACTCTTTTGCGCAGGGCTCTGCTGCTTGCTGCAAAGAGCTAAATTGCTGGAGCAGATTTTTTTTTTCCTCCTTGTGCTAATCAAGCTGAAAACGAAACTGAAAGTAAAGCAGGCTGGTTGCTGTTTGCTGCAAGGAGCCAAAATTGTTCAGAGGCAGAGGCAGATTTCTTTTTCTTCTTTTCCTCACCAAAAAAGGTAGGTGCGTCTTCTACTCCGAAAAATACGGTAGCTCGAATTGAGGTCCACTTGCATGTCTACTGTCCAGCGGTTGGTTTCACATTCTTATCGGTACGCCGTCTGCCATCCACGCATGCGCCCGGCCTTGAAAATGTGGCTAAATAAAACATCTTTACGCCAGGGTGGGTAGACGATCTCCGCTACTGGTTTTCCTGAATCTGTATGAACCGGCTGAATACCACCACTGCTTCTGTCCCTAGAAACAAGACTTAAGCACAGAAGATGACAGTTGCATTTTCCAAAATTGGTCTCCTAAACTGGAGTTGTTGCTGTAGACATTGGAAAAACGTTGGCAGGCTGAATCGTTGTGCTTCAACCGAAATACGATTTTTGACGTCTGCTTCTACCGATGGTTAGGGCAGTAAACCATCATGCAAACCACAGCTTCTTGTCGGTTTGCTCGCCGTCGTGGCCGAGGCCCAAGTAAGTGATTACCAAACACAATTCAGTCCTCAGCAAATTTATTTTATTAAAACAACTGAGAATTCATTCATTCTCAGCTTAGTCCAAAACAAAATTCTTAATAACCAGTCCCTCAGCCTTATCACCAACTTTTGATGTCTTTGGCAACCTGCCAAAGGCTTTTCTTGGCAAAAAAACCCCACAAAGTTCAAGAGACGCTGACAAGAAGCATGGAAATCAACGTTGCTTTTCTACAAAGACCCCAACGGCTCGTGGCTGCTCTTTTAAGCCTTATGGGAGTGGCCAATCATCTTCTGGCCTTACTCCCGAGTCATCCTTTTTGCTTCAGCTGCTCTTGCCTTCTGGCAGCTCTTCGCATGCGTGCACTAGGAACAGGCTCCTCCTGTTCCTCTGCCTCTCTGCTGTCAGCCTCTGCTGGTGGACCACAACGCTCGTTCAGGTGTACCCTAACTGTTCTTTAGAAGGACAAATCCTAAAGCTGAAATACTTTGGCCATTAAAGGAGAAGAAAGGACCTCTTGGAGAAGATCCTGATGTTGGGAAAGATGAAAGGGAAAAGGAGAAGGAGATGGTTGGATGGTGTCATCAACGCAACAGACGTGGATTTGGGCAAACTCCAGGAGACAGGGAAGGACAGGAGAACCTGGCATGCTATGGTCCATGGGGACATAAGTTATTGACTGAACAAAATAAATAAAAAATAACTTTATTGTCACTGTACGTGTATACACAGTATACTCATATAACTGAACAACAAGAAGTATTTGTTTTATTTGAAGGGTCTTCATTCCCGAAGCGCGGATTGAAGTCGGTTCTTCCTAAGATAGGAACCCAGCAAAAAAGACCCACAAAGAATCGAGACACAACTTAAACTGAACGACAAAGCTGCAAGTGTGTGCCCAGACCAAATTGCATCTTGACTTTTCAGGCCTTTTCGGGGCTTCTCGCTGACCCACAAAGATGGAAAGGCGAACCAGACGATAAAGCGGCAAGAAACATTCCAAGCATTTGTCAACTTATCGGTCTAATTTTGACCTTTTGTCCTATTTTCCGATCCTTCCATTCTCTGGAGTCTTAACGTCGCAGAGGAGCCGGTGTTATCTGGCAGTTGTCGACGGCGAGCCTGGCCACCGAATGTCTTGTGTGGGTTTTCGTTATGGTGTCAGAAATAGACCTGCGCTCTAGCCAAGATTGTTGACTCTCAAAATGCCATGCATTGTTGGCTCAGCCTCCAACAGGTTTGAGCTGCAGAGGAGATCCTGGTTTTAACCCTGCAAAATATCTCCATGCTGAGTTCCTACAGGTGCAACCTAAACAGATGTCAGCCTAAAGCCTTCACCGAGCCGGACATCTCTTTTTCTGATGTCCCCCTGGAACATCAAATGATGCTTACGTGTCATACAGGAGTGGCCAAAATTGTGGAAACCTTTTGGGGAAAGTGTATTTTTGAGGTTTGATGGCTAATAACATCACTTTTATTTTTATTTTTATTTTTTTGGAGTTTCAAGATAATCCTATTTCACAGGGGTGAAATCCAAATTTTTTTACTACCGGTTCTGTGGGCGTGGTGTAGCTTGGTGGGCATGGCAGGGGAAGGATACTGCAAAATCTCCATTCCCACCCCACTCTACGGGAAGGCTACTGCAAAATCTCCATTTTCTAAAACTAGCTAATATCACCACTTTTGGGGGGGGGTAGTGCCCTAAAATTATATATTATTAAAGATAATTTAATCAAGAAGGTAACGCAATAACTTCTATGAAGGATTTGCTATTAGAATAGCAGTGACAGTATAAAGAAGAAAAGTGAAACACGTAGAAAAAACGAGATTATATAAAAATTATCCCCATGTCAGTTAATACTTTAGCATGAATGACGGCCTTACAACGTCTTCCCATGGGGTGAACCAAGTCTTTTGGCTCTGCAGCTGTTCTCATGTGAAACCAAGATTGAAGGATGGCTTCTATTAACTGGGTTTTATTGCTGGGTCACTTCTGACTAACAAGTTTCTTTCGTTGGCTCCATAAATTTTCAACTCGGTTAAGGTCTGGGCTATTCCCAGGCCATTCCAACAGTGGAATAGCAGGGGTGAAATCCAGTAGGTTCTGACAGGTTCTGGAGAACAGGTAGCGGAAATTTTGAGTAGTTCGGAGAACTGGCAAATACCACCTCTGGCTGGCCCCAGCGTGGGGTGGGAATGGAGATTTTGCAATATCCTTCCCCCTGAAGTCAGGTGGGAATACTCTTTTCCCAAAAGGTTTCCACAATTTTGGCCACTAGCTCGAGTTGAATATGTTCGGGACCAGCCCTTTTCCATGTCCATCGTTTTCCTCCCTGATATCCCTGTTAGATACAGGTAGTCCTCAACTTACAACAGTTCGCTTAGTGACCATTCGAAGTTACAGTGTCCCTAAAAAAAGCGATTCACAACCATTTTTCATATGACCGCTGCAGCTTCTCCAGAGTCACAAGATCAAAATTCAGACCCCTCTGGCAACTGATTCATATTTATGACGGTCACAGCATCCCGGGGTCACGTGATCCCATTTTGCGACCTTCCGACAAGCAAAATCCATTGGGAAGCCAGATTCACTTAACGACCGTGTGACTAACTTAAGAACTGCAGGGCTTCGCTTAACAACCGTGACCAAAAAAAGGTCATAAAATGAGGCAAAACTCGCTTAACAAATTTCTCCCTTAGCCACAGAAACTTAGGGCTCAATTGCGGTTGTAAATCGAGGACAACTGTATTTGATTTTTTTTTTGTTTTCCCTTCCACACCATTCCGTTCCTCTTGTTTTTCGCACAAATAAAATCACATCAGCCCGTTTCTCTTTTGGGAAAAAAAAATACTGTTTAATTTCTTTGCTCTTTTTAAACATTCCTCTTTTTTTTTTAATTTCCCTAAAAGCAGAAATATTCCTCTTTTTTTTTCATCTTGACCTCTTTTATTAATTATTATCATTATTATTATTATTATTTCAACACTTCTTTTTAAGTGCCCATTCTGGTACTTAAAAAAAAAAAAAACCAACCCCACACACAGAGTAAATTCACAGTATTTTTGCAAAAAAGAAAGAAAGAAAAAGAAAAGTTTTAACAGTTCTTATTGCTGAATCAAAATCCACGCAGAAAGTTGGTTGTGGAAGTAGTTAGGGCCAGTCCCCATTGTTCCTGATTAAATAGCTCTTCCTTTCCCCGTAAACTCCCACCTTCCTTCTGAATTCTTTGGCCCTTGTGTCCCTTCTGTGTGTGTGTGTGTGTGTGTGTGTGTGTGTGTGTGTGTGTGTGTGAGGACTGGTATTGAGGGGCTGCTCAACAACTCGACAACCCCAAATCAAAAACCATTCACAGTGATGCAGTGAGGATCCTCTTACCCAGAAGAACAAACGCAGTCGAACCTTCGGCGGTTCGAATCCCTAGTATAGGTCTCCTGCGGGGTTGGACTAGATGACCTCCAAGGTCCCTTCTAACTACTATTACTGGGGTTCCTCAAAGGTGGCAGCTTGACGATGAGTGGACTTCAACTCCCAGAATTCCCCAGCCAGCGGGCCAAGGCAGGGGGAGGAGGCCCGTCAGACCAAGCCAATCAAGTTTCCAGGATGAGGTCAGCCTCTGCTTCCTGAACTGTGCACTCCTCTACAGAAGACAAGAGAAGGCCATTGTTGGGTTTTGTAGTGTTCTGAAGAACCGCCCCTCCCCCCCTTTTTTAGGAAGGAAACCATGGCGAGAAATATCTCCATTGTTTCCCTGCAGCTCCCGTCATGTTGACCGGCTGTGGCTGATGACAGCTGGAGTCTCCCATGAGGAACACCTCCGATGTCCTACCACTGGTCTATAGTGGTGGCCATCACCAACTTTCTACATCATCCTTACATGAAACCAACCATGAAGAAGATAGAATAAGCCTGGAAGAATAAACTTAAGGAGTATTCAGTGCATCTGAGTAGACAGAATTTGGTAAAAGAAACACAGAGGTCTAAGATGGTCAAAGACGGAGAAGACAATGGTTTGGAATTGTTTCAGAAGACAGAACAAGACGACGTGAGAGTTTAAATCACAAAGGAGATGTTTGGGGTCAGGCATCAGCAAATAAATCCTATCAGGAGATGTTCACTAACGGGGGACAGAGGTCTCTAGAACCAGAAAATCGGATCATCCAAGATCCCTCCCAAGGTTGAGGTTCAAATTTAGAGTTGGAAACAGGGAGGAAATGGAAGAAGAGGTCTTTTAAAATTGAGATGTGGCCAGTTGGCACAGCCTTACATGCAACGGTCTTTAAACTGTGGGATCCCTGATCCTCTCTAAACTTGATTATTTTGTTGCAGACGTTTCATTACCCAACTAGGGAACATCATCAGTGCTGGTGGGTGTGACTTGCTTCCTGTTTCTACAGAGATTCCAGCCCAGAGGAAAAGCTAACCATGGTTTCCCAAGCTTTGCAAAGAGGCGCACAGGTCAGCTTCCTAACATTTCCTAGCAGTTAATCTCCTTCATACCGCCTCGCTGCAGTCTCTCCCCGTGTTTTCCCCAGACGAGCTGCACCCCCTCACTCCGTCTCTAGCAACACAAACGTGATGATATTTCGTTAAATAATTAATTTCTGAAATAGCCAGGAGGCATATGAAGACAGCGGCAGAGGGTGTGCTGAAAATGCAACGAGCCTCTTTAAATTAAACTACCTCAAATCAGCATTCAGTTGCCAAATTAATTTGGCAGTCCATTATGCCAGGCATAAACCGAGTCCCATTGTTGCAAATCCAACTGTCTCCAAAGAGCCCTCGTTTATAGATATATACACAGGTAGTCCTTGACTTACGGCCACATTTGTTCCGTGAGTTCTGACTTCCTCATTGACTTTGATTGTCAGAAAGTCACAAAAGGGGAGATCACATGACCCCGGGACACTGCAATCGTCATGAGTCGGTTATAAGTCAAGGACTACTTGTAATATCCATTTCCCAGCTTGAGATCTCCCTGTGGTCTCCTTTCCGAGAACTGAGATATTTGCGGCTATCCAAGGTCAGCCGTTTCCCCCCTATGTCTATCAGCCTTCTTACTTCCAGCTGGAGGCTGTGAACCACACCAGAGAGGCAGGGGAAAAAAATCATTCCATCTTTCTTTCTTTTTAAGGAACAAATATTCTTGTTTTTAGATCTGCCCAGCTTGGATCACAGCCCCAATAACTTCTCTTATTTAGCTAGACATATTTATCTGCTGCAAAACTTCATCTTCTCAAACTCCCAAGGCATTGTTGCCAGCAAGCAAACAGTAAACCAAGTTTAACCCGATGTTTCTGCATTTACACTGATTTTTTTTTTTTTGCTAAATTTTCTCCCTGCGCTCTTTTTCCTTGGCAAAGGAAAATATTCTGCATATTTCTGTATTCCTCTGTAACATTTACCCCAGAAGGAAGTCCAGCTTATCGTTTATCACTTGCGCCTTTAATTAATTACAGTAGTGGCCAAAATTGTTGGAAACCTTTTGGGGAAACTGTATTTTTGAGGTTTGATGGCTAATAACACCACTTTAATTTTGGAGTTTCAAGATAATCCTATTCCACTGCTGGAATGGTCTGGGAATAGCCCAGATCTTCACCCAATGGAAAATCTATGGAGCCGACTAAAGGAACTTGTTAGTCAGAAGCCACCCAGCAATAAAACCCAGTTAATAGAAGCCATCCTTCAATCTTGGTTTCACATTAGAACAGCTGCAGAACTAAAAGACTTGGTTCACTCCATGGGAAGACGTTGTAAGGCCATCATTCATGCTAAAGGTTACCCAACGGAGTATTCACTGACATGGGGATCACTTCTGTATATCTCATTTTTTTCTAGGATGATCATTTTTGTCTATCTCGTTTTTTCTACGTGTCTCACTTTTCTTCTTTATACTGTAACTGCTCCTCTAATAGCAAATCCTTCATAAAAGTTATTGCATTACATTCTTGATCAAATTAACTTTCCACTGATATATAATTTTATGGTACTACTCCCCACCCCAAAAAAAGTGGTGTTATTAGCTAGTTTTAGAAAATACACTTTTCCCAAAAGGTTTCCAACAATTTTGGGCACTACTGTAATTCAAAATTTGTTCTCGGCTGCTTTGCATCCATTACCTTACCTCCTACTTGGGCACAGTGAGCGGTAAACTATCTTTTGATCGTTCTGCATCCTGAATCTTCGTTCTTCTAACCTGAACTATAAACGGCGGAGAGGCTTTCAACTTTGATTCCCTCCCCTTCTTTTTTTTTCTTTTTCTTTTCTTTTCTTTTTTTCAATAAAAAAATAGCCCCCCCCCTTTTTTTTTTTTGCTCCGTGCAAACCCACAAAGGGAAGATCTCGGCTGTGCTTGGCGTGAAGCTGTAAAACGGGGGATTTCTAAAACAGGGATCTTTTAATTAAAGGGAGAGAAGTCCCCCTTAAAAGAAAACGGAAGTGCCGTCGTGGTTTTTTAAGAGGAAAAACAGTGGGAAAATAAATAAATAGGAAATGATCAAGAAAAACCACTGGAATCGAATCCTTTGTCAGCATTCGTGGGGACTCCCTAAATCAACCATGGGATGAGAGACCTGGCTTTCTGCCACAGGTAGAAGTTCCAATGGGGCCGTTTAGGATGAAATGAGCTCAACCGGTGTCATTTCAGCCTGTGTGTCCGACCCCACGACAGAAACAAGACCGGGTTTTTGGGGGGAGAGAAGGGGTGTCTTTTTAGACAATTCCTATCCCCCTTACAGTAAAGCTTCTGCCACACACATTAAAAAGAAAGAGGAGAACACAATTCCTTGCTGGTTTCCCCTCCACCTCCCCTTCTTCTCCCTGCCAGGCTCATGGAGACCCAAAATACAGATTAAGGCAAATGTTTGGCAACACAAAGCAAACGTCGACGTAAGGCCACACAACTTGGCTTTTAGGTGGGGGGGGGAACCAAAAATGGAAAACAGGCATCACTTTCAACCCATCATCCACACCCTGGTCCACGGAAATCCACAGTCCGCATTTCTGCACCACAAACTCTGCCGCGTTCATTCACCCCTTCCTTCCTTCCTTCCTTCTTTCCTTCCTCACTCCTTTCCTTTTTCTTTCTCTCCTCCCTCCCACCCATCCTTCCTTCCATTCTTCCTTCCTTCCTTCCTCACTCTTTTCCTCACTCTTTCTTTCTCTCCTCCCTCACACCCACCCTTCCTTCCTTCCTTCCATTCTTCCTTCCCTCTCTCCCCTTCCCTCCCTCCCTTCCTCTTCTCTTTCTCTCCCTTCCTCGCTTCTTCTCCTTTCTCCCTTCTTTTCCTCTTTCTTTCTCTCCTCCCAACCCTTCCTCCCATCAATCCATCCTTTCCCTTCCCACCTTCCTTCCTTCCTCCCTTTCCCTCCTCCCTCCCTCCCTCCTTTCCTTTTTCTGTTTCTTTCTCTCCTCCCACCCTCCCTCCCACCCTTCCTTCCTTCCATTCCCTTGTCTCTTTCTCTTCCTTCCTCCCTTTCTCTCCTTCCTCCCTCCTTTTCTTTCCTTTCTTTTCTCCACCCTCCCTCCCTCCCTCCCTTCCTTCCATCCATCCTTTCCTTTCCCCTCCTTCCTTCCTTCTCCCTTTCTCTCCTTCCTTCTTCCCTCCTTTTTCTCTTCCTCTTTCCTTCCTTCTTCCATCCCAAACCGATGCCTCCCACCCCTCTTTTCTCCCCCTCCTCCAAATAAAACCCACTTTTTTTTTCTTCCTTTCTCTAGCAGCGGCCCCGCCTTAAGTCCACCAAGCAGAACATCAGATAACCACCAAAGGGAGGAAAAAGCGAATTTTTAAAAACCTGGAAGTAAGAGCGGGGCGTCGGGGAAATCAGACAGCCCGCCCTCCCCTCTCCTCTCCTCCCCTCACACACAGACACACCCCCAGGCTAGAAATCTTGAAGGCAGTCCTTAAAGTTGACCTTGGCAAGCACAGTGAGATCCGTTCTGATGGGACAAGGCAGAATGGCTGCGTTTTGTTTTTTTTCTGATAAATGAGTTTAAAAGTGCACCTCTGTTTTTGCTGATTTTTTCTCTCTCTCTCTCATAAATACGAAGTGTTTTTTTGTTTTACCCCTCTCCGTTCCTCTGTCCCCCCCTTGCCACAGGGGGGTTCCGATTACCGATGCTTTGGGGGTATCACCACTAGGGGGCGCCCGTCATTGGGCCTCCACATGAGGACCTGGGCGTCGTTGGCGTTGGGTTTGACTAGGGCACTGGGTGGTATTGGCTCGTTCTTGCTGAGGATTTGAGGCTGCTCCTGAGCAGAAGGTTCCCTCAGCTTGGCCCGGCGCCCGAGAGGTTGGCTGGGCTCCACGTCGATGCCCAGTTTCATCCGCCACTTGATCGTCTGCAGGATGACCATCTCGTTGGTGGTAGTGTTAGTGGCCACCAGCCACGTGGTGAAGCTCTGATCCCGGTGGATGCAAGTCAGCTTGGGCACGTTGCTGTCGCTCACTGGGACCGCCCAGGTGACGCTGGGGTAGAAATTGTCATTCATGCTGATGGTGAACTTGGCTTCTTTCTTGGTGGGACCTACGATGGTGCAGGTCTCGGTGGTGTTCCCGTACCAGGGGTAGTTGACGCCGTCTGAGTCGCTGATGGCTTGGATCTTGCCCTCGAGGAGATCGGGAAGCTCCCAACTTGACCTGGGCGGAAAGTGAGAGAGAAGGACCAGGTTGAAGGTGGTTTTAGAATTTAGAATTCACAGAATTCAGTAGAAGGAGAGCATGAAGACGGCAGAAGAAGACAACTCAATTGGACCCAACGATCGTTCCTGGGATTGTTCTGCAAGGCACAAATCGGTTAGCGTCCCCCACAAATACAACCTTGCAATTATTCATTTAGTGACCAAAGTTATAACAGCACTGCACAAAGTGACATACGACGCTTAACTATCATTGCACGACACTTACAATCACGATCAAAATTCAGGTGCTTGGCAACTGACTCGTATCTACGACGGCTGAGTAAATACGTGATCCCCTTCGGCGACCTCCTGACAAGCCAGGTTCACTTAACAACCGTGTTGCTGACTTAACAACTGAAGCAATTCACGTTAACAACCGTGGCAAGAGAGGCCAGTAAAATTGGGGCGGGGGGGGTGGAACTCGTTTAACTGTCTTGCTTAGCAACGGAAATTGGTTTTGAAAGACCTGCTATCTTTGGGTGAATAAGGGCCATCTTGATCTCAATGTTTGTCAACCTTGGTGACTTTGAGACACGTGGACTTCAACTCCCAGAATCCTCCAGCCATCAGAGGAGAATTCTGGGAGTTGAAGTCCACGTGTCTTTTAGATGAGAAACACCGATCTTGACTTAACGCTCATCGGCTAATATCAAACACTGTCCTAAGCATATAGTTGATTCAGTTGTGCCTAGAATGGATGCAGCAAAACCACCAATGGTGGTTTATTCAGCAGACTACAGTCCAACAAACCGTAGCCCGCAGTGACTGAGAGACTAATCTTCTCAACCTCCCTAATCTTCTTTGACAGCCATCCAAAGGGGTGGCGGGAAGCCAAGCAATGCGTCTTGCAAAGAAGCGGTTCTCCGTTCGTCATCACAACCTCAAAATAGCTTCCCAGATGACTAAACACCAGACTTTCGTTTATTTTAAAGGACGGTGGTTGACAAAAGCTTTACCACATACTTGCCCATGGTTGCAAGCATTGTAATGTACTGGAAGGCTCCCAGCCTGGATCCCCGTTCTACGTTCAATTTTCTATCCAGTTTTCAATTTCAACTGGAAAAAAATAATAAACTGGAAGACTCGGAATAACCGAATAACAGAGTTGGAAGGGACCTTGGAGGTCTTCTAGTCCAACCCCTTGCTCAAGCAGGAGACCTTATTCCATTCCAGACAAATGGCTGTCCAATCTCTTCTTAAAAACCGCCAGGGATGGAGCACCCCAACTTCTGGAAGGAAGCCCTTCCACTGATTAATTGTTCTCATTGTCAGGAAATTTCTCCTTCGTTCTAGGTTGCTTCTCTCCTTGATTAGTTTATAAATGCAGCCAAAGAGCTTAGCTTGTTCGAACACCGCCACTACGTCGGAATTGTTCTACGTTTACAGATCATCCTCGATGATCACAACTGGATCATCCTCCAACCACAACTGGAAACTTGCAACTGCCCTCATAGTTTGCTAGCAAGGTTTGCTAGCATAGTTTGCTAGCAAAAAAGAAAAGAAAAGAAAAAAACTCAAGAGAGACCTTTGCAAATTTCAAAAACTCCCGGTTTTTGTTTTTGTTTTTGCATCTCTCGATCCAAATTAATTTCAAAACCGAAGTTCTCTCTTCCTGTTTCAGTTCTTGCCTGCGATCCGTGGAAATCTCTTTTTAGATTCCTAGCAGGGCAGAAAATGCTGCCCAGTTTTCTGCAAACCGCCAACCAGTCCCCTGGCTTAGCTGTTTCAGTTCAGCATTTGTTTGTTAGTTGGTTTATGTAACCTGCTTTGCGAAGCCAACCCCGCCCCGTGTTTTCGAAAATCGTGGTTTACTGCAGCTTCGCTGGCTTGTCAATCCAACCCAACCAGCCGAGCTTTATTGAATAAGCGTTGTTTAACCAAAGCATGAAATTGGAAAGAGCAGGTTAGGGATGCGATCGTAGAAAAATCTATCCATGCAGTCGCTAGGAAGGAAAACCAGAATTTGATGGCGTATAATCAATCAGCTTGGTGTGATGCAATGGGAATACCATAATTTAATTGCTATTTTTTTAGAAGAGTTAAAAACAAACCATATGTACACAGTGTATACCTACTACATATTATATAACACACACACAATAGACAACCCATAACATGTTGAGTCATTATTTCAGAGATATTTCCTTATCTAAACAGACAGACAGAATGATAATGGCTGGGCCATTAAAAAGCAATTTTTGACTTCCCACCGGCTTCCCCATTGATTTTCCTTGTAGGATGCTGGCAGGAAGCGTTGAAAAGGACAATCAGGAGCGGCCAAATTTCAATCCCACAGGTTCCAAATTTTGGGCTCATTCCAAGAGGAGAGGAGAGGAGAGGAGAGGAGAGGAGAGGAGAGGAGAGGAAAATTTTTTATTGGCCAAGTGTGATTGGACACTCAAGGAATTTGTCTTTGGTGCATACGCACTCAGTGTACATAAAAGAAAAGATACATTCATCAAGAATCATAAGGTACAACACTTAATGATAGTCATAGGTTAGTGCTTTGAAAATTGCTGTGCTGGGATGCATCGCTTTGCCCAACTGAGGGTTACAGAAAATAAAAACAAAGGGTAGATAGATAATGTAGAGTAGAATAGAGTAGAAGAAAAGAGTTGAGTTGAGTTGAGTTGAGTTGAGTTGAGTTGAGTTGGAAGGGACCTTGGAGGTCTTCTAGTCCAGCCCCCTGCTCAGGCAGGAAACCCTATACCATCTCAGACAAATGGTTGTCCAATCTCTTGTTAAAAACTTCCAGTGTTGGGAGAATTCACAACTTCCAGAGGCAAGTTTTTCTACCGATTAATTGTTCTGTCAGGAAATTTCTTCTTAGTTCTAGGTTGCTTCTCTCTTTGTGCTTTGGAGAAAGAGAGAAGAGGGGAGAGAGGGAGAGAGAGAGATGACACAGAGGGAGGGAGGGATAGATAGATGGATGGATAGATGGAAGAGAGATAGAGAATAGAGAGATAGAGTGATAGAAAGACAGATTGGATAGGTTTGTAGATAGCTGAGATAGGGAGAAAGGTGGGTAGGTAGACAGACAAATAGACAGATAGACACATAGGTAGATGGATGGATGGATAAATGGATAGATGCAAGGATAGAGAGAGACAGAGAGAGAGATGACATGGATGGATGGGTGGGCGGATGGATAGAGATTGATATTATTTTATGTTTATGTCTGCTTGTATGTGTTTGTGTCAAAAACAGAGGGATGTAAAAAAAAACCTGGCCAGGTGTTATTTGAAAAGCAGAAGCTTTCGTGACCTGCCACAAGCGATCTGCTAAATAAATAAAAGAAATGCCAAATAAATAAGTAACTACTCGGTGCATCGGAGGTGAGCTGCTCAGGAAAGCCGATGCCTTTTCGGTCCAACCTCTTAGGTCAGGAAAGGTGTGTGGCCATCGGCTAACCAGTCCTCCCCCTGGCCTGCCCGTCATGTGAATTCTGTCCCTCCAAGGTGACTTCCTTGATCTGCAGATAATGTTCGGTTGGTTTGCCGCCTGGAAATCAAGCGAACGTTAGCTGCCTCCGACAAGGAGCATCCTGGTTTATTTCGCTCAAGACTGCAGCAAAAAAACCCACCCTAAATAGCACTATTTTTTGTAAGCCCTCGCCAATCCTGGCCGCCGTTTGCGAGTCGACTTCCCTTGTGCCTGGCATGCACATCCGCGAAAATAAAAGCCATCTCGCCTGTCTACTATCTTCCAAACTCATCTGTTTCTGCAAATTTAAGGAAGTCTCGTTGACGTTCCTCAGGAAACGGGTGTCTTTCAGCTCCCAACCAAGACATGTTTGGGATTCTGAATGACCCTTTGGAGACCTTTGGCCTTGCCGGAGCTGAGACCAAGGGGCCAGGAAGGATGGAGTGGCCCTTTTCGGGTGATTATTCTGCTATTTCCCCCAAGTACGTGCAACTCCAAACAGGAACCCATAAGCAAAACAGGTCCCAACCGATGGAGAAGCATAATTCCAAAGGCTATTTCCATCTGGAACTGGGATGCGGTGTCTCAGTGGCTAAGACGCCGAGCTTGTCGATCGAAAGGTCAGCAGTTCAGCGGTTCGAATCCCTAGTGCCGCATAAAGGGGTGAGCTCCCGTTCCTTGTCCCAGCTTCTGCCAACCTAGCAGTTCGAAAGCACGTAAAAAAAAATGCAAGTAGAAAAATCTGGACCATCTTTGGTGGGAAGGGAACAGCGTTCCATACGCCTTTGACGTTGAGTCGTGCCGGCCACGTGACTACGGAGACGTCTTCGGACAGTGCTGGCTCTTCGGCTTTGAAATGGAGATGAGCACCTCCCCCTAGAGTCAGGAATGACTAGCACATATGTGTGAGGGGAACCTTTACCTTATTTCCATTTGATTTCTAGCAGGAATTTATATTCTGTCTTTTTCTCCCTCGTTAGTACAGGTCGTCCTCGACTTACGACCACAGTTGAGCCCAAAATTTATGTGGCTAAGCAAGACACTGGTTAAATGAGTTTTGCCCTATTTTGCGACCTTGGGTGCCCCAGTGGTTAAGTGGATCACTGCAGTTGTTGAGTTAGTCACGCGGTTGTTAAGCGGATCTGTGGTTTCTCCGCCGACTTTGCTTGTGAGACGATCGCAAAAAGGTGACACTGCAACCGTCGTAAATATGAGTCAGTTGCCAAGTCTCTGAGTTGTGATCAGTGACCGCGGGGATGCTGCAATGATCGCGAATGTGAACATTGGTCATAAATCAACTTTTTTCGATGGATGTTGGAGGTCTTCTAATCCAACCCCTTGCTCAAGCAGGAGACCCCGTACCATTCCAGACAAATGGCTGTCCAGTCTCTTTTTGGAGACCTCCAATGTTGGAGTTCCCATAATTTCTGGAGGCAAGCCGTTCCACTGATTAATTGTCCTCACCGTCAGGAAATTTCTCCTTAGTTTTAGGTTGCTTCTCTCCTTGCTTGGTTTCCACCCGTTGCTTCTTCTCCTGCCTTTTGGTGCTTTGGAGAATAGCTTGACCCCCTTCCTCCTCTCTGTGGCAGCCCCTCAAATATTGGAAGGCTGCTATCATGTCTCCCCTGGTCCTTCTCTTCACATACCCAGTTCCGGCAACCGTTCTTCATACGTTTTATCCTCCAGCCCCCTAATCATCTTGGTTGATCTTCTCTGCACTCTTTCTAGAGTCATTTTTTTTAAAAGAAAACCAAGGGCAGATTTAAATAGAAAACAAACCCCTAATCTTTCTCTGCAGATGGCTCTTTCTTTTTAACGCCTGCTGTTTTCAACTTCCCTTTCTGCTCTTGCGCTGGTAAGGCTACTCAGAGCAAGCTTCCTCTTTTACTTCCGGTGTTAACAGCCAGCCAGGTGTCAGGGGCTCAAACATTCCTGCCATGCCTCAGCAGGCCATAGTAAGCTAAGTATGGCTGAGCTTCAGACACGCTTGAGCTGAAAGACCAGATAAGGCTGGACGGGTGCCCACAAGGGCTTTGAGGGCAATGATAAGGCATTTCCTCCATCCCAGGGTGATTTAACTCAGCATCATAAGGACTAGAGCCGTGACGGCGAACCTATGACACGGGTGCCACGCAGAGCCCTCTCTGCTGGCACGCCAGCTGTCGCCCCAGCCCAGCTTCACCACTTATGCGCGCGGACCTCCCATTGGCCAGCTGGTCTTTTGGGTCTCTGCCATGCATGCGCGGGGTGCGGAGCACTTGTGGGGCACACGCAGGGGCGCTCGCGTTGCATTTTGGGATTCACGCATGCACCTCCCCACCCCCCCGCACCCATTTTGGGCCTGGAAGGCCTCCTGCACCACCATCAGGTTCGCCCGATTCGCCAATTGCGTCCCTTTCTAGATCGGGACTCCCTGTGCACAGTCACTCATGCCCTCGTCACCTCTCGTCTGGACTATTGTAACACTCTCTACATGGGGCTCCCCTTGAGGAGCACTCGGAGGATCCAACTGGTGCAGAGTGCGGCCGCGCGGGTGGTTATGGGAACGACGTGGCGTTCCCATGTAACTCCTCTCCTGCGCGAGCTGCACTGGCTCCTGGTGGTCTTCCGGGTGCGCTTCAAGGTCTTGGTTATCACCTTTAGAGCGCTCCATGGCTTAGGACCTGGCTATCTACGGGACCGCCTACTACCACCAATAGCCTCTCACCGGCCAGTACGCTCCCATAGGGAAGCGCTCCTCCAGGTGCCGTTGGCCAAATAATGTTGACTGGCGGCCCCCAGGGGGAGAGCCTTCTCTTGGGGGCACCTACGATCTGGAACGAGCTCCCCCCGGAGATACGGATGATCCCAGATCTGCGCACCTTCCGCCGCGCGCTTAAGAATTTTTTATTTCATCCAGCTGGCCTGCCCGAAATCTTTTCCCCTGTTTAATGTAAATTTTAATTTGTTTCTTAAATTATTGGGTGTTTTAAATTTGTCTTAGCCAAATTATTTAATTCGCTTTTATTCTATTTTTAAATTTTTGTATCCATGTGTTTTATTCCGTGGCTGTTCACCGCCCTGAGTCCTTCGGGAGGAGGGCGGTATACAAATTTAATAAAAACAAAACAAACAAACAAACAAAACGGGGCACGGGATGGCTGGGGTGCATGCACGAGGGGGCGCATGCATGGGGAGGTGCCTGCACTGCATTTTTGGGGTTCGGGGACCTGTGCGTGCATTCGCGCATCCGAGCGTGCTTTGGGCACTCGGCACCAAAAAAGGTTAACCGTCACTGGACTGGAGTCTTGTCTGAGACCAGAGTGGCTTTGAGTGCCATAAAACTCCTAAGTTCAACCTCAACCAACTCCAATTCTGGTCACCGCCATGTACACAAAATGATGCCGAGATCCTCGAAAGAGTGCAGAGAAGAGCAAGAAAGATGATAAGAGCCTGGAGGCTATGATGACAACTAAGAGCCTGGTGGCACGGCCTCCTACTAAGGCAGCATTTAACATTCAGCTGCCTGCAATTACTGCAAGTTCAAATCCCACCAGGCTCAAGGTTGACTCAGCCTTCCATCCTTTCTAAGGCGGGTAAAATGAGGACCCAGATTGTGGGGGCAATAAGCTGACTTTGTATAAATATACAAAAGTATGAAGGCTATTGCTTAACGCACTGTAAGCCGCCCTGAGTCTCCGGAGAAGGGCGGCATATAAATAAAATTTATATATATATATATATATATATATATTAAAAAAAGTATGTCTAGTGAGTCTAACAAAGAGAAAGATTTGAGGGTAGGAAGAAAGCACCTGAAGGCAGGACAAGAAGCAATGGGTAGAAACTAATCAAGGAGCGAAGCAACTTAGAACTAAGGAGGAATTTCCTGACAGTAAGAACAATTAACCAGTGGAACAACTTGCCTCCAGAAGTTGCGAATGCGCCAACACTGGAAGGTTTTAAGAAGAGATTGGACAGCCATTGGTCTGAAGTGGTGTAGGGTTTCCTGCCCAAGCAGGGGATTGGACTAGAAGACCTCCAAGGTCCCTTCCAACTCTTTTATGCTATTCTATTCTAAGATGAGGTGTGAGGCAATAGCTTTCTTCCAGACCTTGACGGGCAGTCACAGCAATGAGAGGGGTTGGCCTATTTTCTAAAGCATTTAGACAGCAGGACAAGAAGTAATGGATGGAAACCTATCAGAGAGAGCTCTAACCTAGAAGTAAGGAGAATTCTATTTGCTGTTGTTAGTCGCAAAGTCGTGTCCGATCCATCGTGACCCCATGGACAACGTTCCTCCAGGTCTTCCTGTCCTCTACCATCCTCTGGAGTCCATTTAAGCTCACGCCGACTACTTCGGTGACTCCATCCAGCCCCCATTTTCTCTGCCGTCCCCTTCTTCTTTTGCCCTCCATCGTTCTCAGCATTAGGCTCTTCTCCAGGGAGTCCTTCCTTCTCATTAATTTCACAATTAATCAGTGGAACGGCATGCCTCCAGAAGTTGTGGGTGCTTCATCATCGGAACTTTACAAGCAGACATTGAATAGCCATTTGTCCAGAATGGTACAAGGTCCCCTACCTTGAATAAGAAGTTGGACTAGAGAACCTCCATCGTTCCCTTCCAACTCTCTGATTCTCTACAGAGTTTATATTTATGACGGTTGCACGTGATCTCTTTTACAACCTAACAAGCAAAAGTCAGTGGGGAAGCCAGATTCCCCATGCAACTCACTTAACAACTGTGGCTGGAAAGGTCGTAAAATGGTTGGGAAATTTGGGGGGGGGGTGTCTATTGAGGGTTCTAAGTCAAGGACTACCTGTCATGAATTTTTGGGCGTAAAACCATCATCCTTAAAAACGTTCTTTCCCTGACAGTTAAAAAGGACAAATAAAATATTTCGAAGATGTAGCCAGATCCAGCCTCCTGCCTCAAAGCAGGGCTGGCGTTTTTTTTTTTCTTTCCTACAAAGAATAAATGAAAAGAGAGAAGTGATACAACCTCAAACCCCTCCAAAAAAAAAAAAAACACATAGAAAGCCAGGCGAGAATAAGGAACTTAAAAATTGTGAAAATGAGAATGAATTTACAGACTCGATCAAATGACTGCGTTTTTACAAACCGACAGCCTGGCTTGGGGACTCAAAAAGAATTCAAATTCGGCTCCTTTTTTTAAAATAAAACCTGACCTTTAAAAAAAAAAAAAGAAGATAAATTGCGATCATTGAAATTATAAAAAGGTAAAGACAACATGTCGTTCCTTACAAAGGCCCGAGGTTTAAAAGGAGGAGGGCATCTACAAATTTGCAGCCTCGTATTATCCAGTAGAGGCAACTTTGGGATATAAGACTTTGCAAATTGCCCTCAAATCATTTTGCTCTCTCCTGTATTTGCCCTGCCGTCAAACGGCAGGGGGAATCTTGACCTCTGTTGTAGAGTTGTGAGTTTTAATGGGCTTGGCAGGACTGGTTCTTGGATTCTTGGTCACGTCGGTCTTCCGGAGGTTTCTTGTGTTAAACCAAGAGGAAGTTAACACGACAATATGCTGATGGTGCAAAACTGTGTGTCACACACACACACACACACACTTTTCCACACACTAAACGTACATTTCCTGGACTTGCTTCAATATGCCAACCCAGTGTTTCTCAGCAACTGGGCAACTTGAAGAGGGGTGGGTTTTTAGAATTCCCCAGCGGCTGTGTGAATGTCAACTTGCAAAATTCCTAGCACGTTGGCTGGGGAATTCTGATAAGCCTTTGCCTTTTAAAGCATTTGGCCTGCGGAATTCTGGGAGTTGAAGTCCATGCATCTTAGGGAATTCTGGGAGTTGAAGTCCACCTACTGTAAAGCATGCCAGTTCGGGAATTCTGGGAGTTGAAATCCATTCATCTTAAAACATGCTGGCGGGGGGATTCTGGGAGCTGAAATCCATTCATTTTAAAACTTGCTAGTTTGGGAATTCTGGGAGTTGAAATCCATTCACCTTAAAACATGCTGGCTGGGGAATTCTAGAGGTCGAAGTCCACCCATCTCAAAGCATGCTGGCTCAGGAATTCTTAAAAGTTGGCCAGGTTGAGAAACACTGCACTACCCCTTAAATAAACCCAAAATTATATCCTGCCAAAAATGCAGAGAGGCGGCATGGCTTGAAACGGTGCTAGTCCAGTCAACCCTGTCAACCGCCTTCTCCACCCCCCCCCCCCCCCCCCCAAAAAGGACGGTCACTTACATGCCATGGTCGCCGTAATAGTTGTAAAACTCCATGTGACTGCAAGCCTGTATCCAGCCTACAATCCAGGTCTCCTTTTTGGGCACCGGAGGCAAGAGGACTTGCGCCGAAGCGCGGAAATGCGGGGTGCGGTATCTCAACACCACGCTGGATGACTCGTCGATGTTGGTGGGGACGGGGTCGATGGACGTCTTGATCTCCAGGACGGTGATGCTCTCCCGAAAGCCTTTCGCCTTGCAGCTGATGCTTTGGATACAGCCCATTGCCCAAAGTACCAGCACGATTGCCAGAAGGCACCAACAATCTTCTTCATCGGTCAATTCAAAACTGATATCCATAGGATAGAAGACGCATTCTCATTAGAAGGCCTGAACCAGTTTCTGGCAGGCTGAATAAATCAAAATTCTTTTTTTGCCCTAGGGGGTAAGTTTCTCCGTGCCACGGAGCCAAATCCACGGCTTTTGATCCAAAGCGAGAAGATGGGAGTCCAATAATTCACTTTTGCTTGATTTGGGTGTATGTGTATCTGTGGTATAAAGACCGTTAACCAGCTGGCTTCGATTCCCTGATCGGTGAGTTACAATCAACTGGCCTTATATTTGCTTTGATATATTTCTTTGGGGTTTTTTTTCTTCTTCTTCTTCCTTCTCTTCTGGTTTTAATCTTTTAAAATAAGATGAAGGCGAAGAATAAATGCTTCTCTTTCATCTCTAGGTTCTAGTTTCTCGGTGACGGCTTCAAATTTTCGCTTCCTGATGGAGATTCATTCATAACTTCCCCTTTGGGAAAGCAGAAAAAAAAAAGCATTAATTCTGAAACAGCCAAAATGTTTTTTTTTTCAAGCATTGCCCAAGCAAAAGCCCAAATTGGTAAATTTCGATATATTTAACCCATTGACTCTTATTTATTCTCCTACTGAAAAACATTTGCCCAGGTATAAAAAGAAAAAAGAAAAAAATCACCATTCAAAAATAGCTCAGTAAATAGTCACAGTTTTCTGGTCCTGCAGATTTATTTATTATGAAATTTATATTGCTGCCCATCTGACCAAGCGACGACTCTGGGCAGCTCAGCATGAGTAAAAGGAACAGAATAAAAGCTGAAAATGTGACACGAATAAATATTAGCACTCAAATGAATTAAATGAAAATTAAATTAAATTAAATTAAAGTTTGGCCTGGTTTGTAAACTGTAATGGAATGTAAGAGATGAGCTCCAAGTGGAAATATTAGGAAATATATATAGCATGTGGTATCTAATTCCTGGTTGAAGAGTTGTGGGAAGTAAATTAGATAGATAGATAGATAGATAGATAGATAGATAGATAGATAGATAGA
>WNWU01019858.1:35838-52347 GCA_012654045.1 Ptyas mucosa
CCCTCTCTTCTCTTCTCTTCTCCGGCCCTTCATCAGCTCAGAAAAGAATCCCTCGCTGCCTACCCCAGCTGCTCTCCAACCCCCACCCACCCCGGACTCCAGAACCCATTATCCCATCCCTGTCAGCTGGGGAGGATGGGATCTGCAGCCCTTGGAGCCCAAAAGGCACCGAGGGGTGTAGGAAGTTGCAACGGGGGTGGAGTGGCGGAGTGGTGTTTGCATCCCTTTTATCATCCCTTCCCTCCCTCCCAGAAGAAACAGCCAAAAAGTGGGAAGAGAACAACCTAAAAGCAACCGAACCTTCAGGTTGATTGTCCGCCCTCCTTCTACTTCTACCCATTGGATGCCCAGGCCTTTCTCAGGTGCCAGAGTGGCTAATTTAGCTGTCAATGATTCCCCACTCCTACTCCTCCTCCTTCTCCTCCTCCTTTTTTTCCAAGCTTGGTGGATTCGGAAAGCCAATGTTTATGGCCATCGGCGGGTTTCCCCTTCCAGCAGCATCTATATTTAGACTTTTGGGCAGCTTCCCAACCTCATGACTTTTGAGGAGGGGGATGCCAAGACTACCCCGAGGCTTAAGCCGGAGAGAAGCAAGGAAGGGAGGGGGGGAGGAGGGCTTCCACGGCCGAATTTTTCCTTTTTCCCTCCCCTTTAGAGACAACGTGCCACCATGCCAGCCGTTTCCAACCGAGCCAGGGCCCGGGAGAGAAACAATGTCTTGAACCGGACCGAATTCCTCTCCCTCAACCAGCCTTTGAAAAACGCCCAGGAGTCCCGGAGTCTCCCCCGGAGGCTGAACAGCCAAGGGGGCCCTGCCCCATCCCAGAGCGAGGGGTCCAAGGAACAGCGCCCGTCTCAGCAGCTGCTGCCGGAAGAAGACTGCATGCAACTGAACCCTTCTTTCAAAGGCATCGCCTACAATTCCTTGCTGGCCATTGACATCTCCCTCTCCAAGCGGCTGGGGGTCTGTGCCAGCAACTCAGCGGCCTGGGGCAATGCCCGCTCCATGGTCAACCTCATTGGCATCACCGGGCACGGTATCCCTTGGATCGGAGGCACCCTCATCTGTTTGGTCAAAAGCAGCACCTTAGCCGGCCAGGAAGTTCTCCTCAACCTCCTCTTGGGTAAGTGGTTTTGAGCTTCTCTTTCCTTGGGCCTTCCGCTTTTTTCTCCTCCAAACATCCCGAGATTCCAGCCTTCTCCCTGTTTTCTTATTTATCCTATCAACCAATCCTATAAGGGGAAAAACTCCCTAATTCTCCCTGTTTTTCCTATTTGTCCTACTCGAATAGAGTAGAGTAGAGTAGAGTAGAGTAGAGTAGAGTAGAGTAGAGTAGAATAGAATAAGAGTAGAGTAGAGTAGAATAGAATAGAATAGAATAGAACAGAACAAGGAAAGGAAAGGAAAGGAATGGAACGGAACGGAACGGAACGGAACGGAACGGAACGGAACGGAACGGAACGGAACGGAACGGAACAGAACAGAACAGAACAGAATAGAATAAGAGAGTTGGAAGGGGACCTTGGAGATCTTCTAGTCCAACCCCCTGCTTAGGCAGGAAACCCTACACCACTTCAGACAAATGGTTATCTGACATCTTCTTAAAAACTTCCAGTGTTGGAGCATTCACAACTTCTGCAGACAAGTTGTTCCACTTATTTATTGTTTTATCAGAAAATTTCTCCTTAGTTCTAAGTTGCTTCTCTCGTTGATTAGTTTCCACCCATTGCTTCTTGTTCTACCCTCAGGTGCTTTGGAGAATAGCTTGACTCCCCCTTCTTTGGGGCAACCCCTAAGATATTGGAAGACCCTGCTATCATGTCTCCCCTAGTCCTTCTTTTCATCAAACTAGATCTACCCAGTTCCTGCAACTGTTCTTCATATGTTTTAGCCTCCAGTCCCCTCATCCTCTTTGTTGCTCTTCTCTGCACTCTTTCTAGAGTCTCCATGTCTTTTCTTTTATGTACACTGAGAGTATATGCACCAAGACAAATTCCTTGTGTGCCCAATCACACTTGGCCAATAAAAAATTCTGTTCTATTCTATTCTATTTTTACATAATCCTATACAGTGAAATTCCACAATTCTCACTGTTTTTCCCATTTATCCTACTCAATCCTGTAGGCCGAAATTCTGTAATCTTGTTGTTTCCCTATTTTATCCTACACTATGAAATGAGATTTGATCATCTCGTTTCCCCTGTTTTTCCTACACAATTAATCCTATACATTGAGATTCCATAAGTCTCATTGTTTTTCCTATTTTCTTAACTCCTTTATCTTCCTCATCTTAACCCCTGGCTGCATTGTTATTTTCAAACTCAGTCCTTCATCTGTGAAATGGGTACAGTACTAATCAAACCAAAACCTTGATAATACTCTAGCAGCAGAGACCCCTGGCAAAGCCAGAAGCAAGCAAAAATTCATATTGTAGTTCAATTCTTGCTAGAATTCAATGAATTCGCAGGGTGTACTGTTTGATGTTTCCGGAACTAACTCGCGTTCAATCTCTCAGAATCCTGGGACTTCCAAATAAATTCAGCATAGGGTTTCATCAGCAAGTAGGCCCAGCTGTCAAAAGATTGAAGCAAACTTCCAAATCAGGTGGGGAAATATCGGTTTAAACACAGTTCACGGCCACAGGATGCTGAAAATTCGTTTTTGTTTAAGGAAAAGTTGGGTTTTCTCCAGATCCTCCCAGAAGGGAAGATTTTAAAACATACCTCTGTGAGTCAATCAACCTGATGAGGCCCTTGGAGAAACTATTATTTTTATTTATTTATTTGTATCCACCTTTATTGTTTTTACAAATAACTCTAGGAGCCTGATATAGGTGACACACCTTCCCCCTCCTATTTTCCCCCACAACAACAGTCCGGTGAGGTGGGTTGGCCTGAGAGAGAGAGAGCATCACCCAACTTTCTTGCTTAAGATGGGACTAGAACTCACCGTCACCTGGTGATTGTCCCAAAGTCTCCCAGCCGTCTTTCATGCTGAAGACAGGACCAGAACTCCCAGTCTCCTGGTGATTGGCTCAAAGTCACCCAGCAGGTATCCATGCCTAAGATGGGACTAGAACTCACCGTCTCCTGGGATTTGGCCCAAAGTCTCCCAGCCATTTTTCATGCTGAACACAGGACTAGAACTCACCGTCTTCTGGTGATTGGCCCAAAGTCACCCAGCTGGTATCCGTGCCTAAGGCGGGACTAGAACTCACCGTCTCCTGGTGATTGGCCCAAAATCACCCAACTGGTATCCATGCCTAAGGCAGGACTAGAACTCACCGTCTCCTGGTTTCTAGCCTGGTGCCTTAACCCCCTAGGCCAAACTGCCTCTCTATTTATCTTCCAAGTCTCCATATTTTCTCCTTTACCACCCCGAGGATGAAGAAATGGATAATCTTTCGGTGGGGAAAGGGTTTTGAAAACACCAAGGGGAGAGAGAGCACTTCGTTCTTGCGCGTTGCCTCTCTAATCTAAACCGACACACGGTCAGAAAGATGGGGAAGAAGGAAAAAAAACAACAAAGCAGGGCATATTCAAGATGTTTCCTGAAGACAATCCAAGGCCTCGAAGGACGTAGAAGAGGGGATTTTTGTTGCAAGATTGGAAGCCAGGTTGCTCAAAAAATAAATATTCTCCCCTAGCAAGGCGGCCTCGCCTATGAATATTTCAGGACTCAGTCTGTTCTAGCAACGAAGCAGACGTATATGTATGATTGTGTCTTTGAGCAATGTGTAAGAAGGCCTTTGACTCACTCTTCCTATCTTAAAGCAAGATAAGCGAGAGATTCATGAAGGTTAGAGGTTGGAACAATTTTTGCAACGGGAGGCGACTCACTAAAGCTTTTCTAACTAAGCACAATGTTTAAAGTTTGAGAATTTCCCCCCAACCAGATGTGCGATGTGGTTCATATCTCATTTTAAACAACCGGAGCGTTTCCTGTTTTGCAAAGAATTCTGCTTGGGTTCCGTTTGTATTTATAACAGCCTTCTGAGAAAAACACACACACATCCAGTAAAATATATATATATATATATATATATATATGATAACCAGGGGTGAAATCCAGCAGGTTCTGACAGGTTCTGGAGAACTGGCAGTGGAAACTTTTAGCAGTTCGGAGAACCGGCAAGTACCATCTCTGGCTGGCCCAGAGTGGGGAGGGAATGGAGGTTTTGCAACGTCCTTCCCCCAGGAGTGGGGAGGGAATGAGGATTTTGCAGTATCCTTTCCCTGCCCTCACCCACCAAGTCACACACACAGAATTGTAGTAAAAAAAAATTGGATTTCACCACTGATGATAACTGCCACAAAATTACCTATGGAGAAAGATGGAACGATTTGACAATACCTACCATGGAAGGCGACAAAACCTGCTGAAACGGCTAAACGGACCAACCCGGTTACAGAAACAGCACAATCCACGTTTATCAATGATTGGAAAGCCCTTTAGACAGTAACAGAAGGGACCTTGGAGGTCATCTAGTCCAGCAGGAGACCTGTACTAAGGATTCAAACTGCTGAACTACTCATTGTCTTAGCCACTGAGCCACGTAGTTAGTTACTTAGACCTTTTGGGCAAAAAGAGGGGGGGAATGAACTTATGATTTATGACTACGCAGGAGAGATTATAGAAGAGAGTTCAGACGCAAACAGAGAGAAGGAGAAGTTAAAATATCCCTCTACTTATAAATTGCTCAGAAGAAAAGCAGAAGATACTTCTTTCTATCTTTTTTTATGCCTTCTCGTTTCTACTTTTCTTCTCCTTTTTTGTTTTTGTTTTAGCTTCTTCTTTTTTCGTTGTACTTTGGTTTGTACTAGTTCTTACTATTGTTGAAACCTTCAAAATGATAGAAAGTGATTATGTAGATACAGGTAGATAGATAGATAGATAGATAGATAGATAGATAGATAGATGGATGGATGGATGGATGGATGGATGGATGATAGGGATAGATAGATAGACAGACAGACAGACAGAGTGGATGGATGAATGGATGGAAGGATGGATGGAGATTAGAGAAAGAGAGTGATTGGAAGGATGGATGGATGGATAGAGATTAGAGACAGATATTAGGAAAAAATGAATGAATATAGATTAATGGAGATAAATGGAGATTACAGAGAGAGAGATGGACTGATGGATGGATGGATGATAGGTGGATGGTTAGAAAGACATAGAGATACAGATAGATAGATAGATAGATAGATAGATAGATAGATAGATAGATAGATAGATGGATGGATGATAGGTAGGTAGGCAGGTAGATAGAGATAGATAGATAAATAGATAGATAGATAGATAGATAGATAGATAGATAGATAGATAGATAATATTAGGATGGATGGATGGATGGATGGATGGAGATTAGAGAAAGAGTGATCAGACGGATGGATGGATAGAGATTAGAAAGATAGATATTAGGGGGAAATGGATGAATACAGATTACAGAGAGAGATGGATGGATGGATGGATGGATGGATGGATGGATGGATGGATGATAGAGATTCGGTAAGGATTATAGATGGCTCTCTTGATAAAACAACCATCTGAAGACATGCATGCATAAACACCTTCTGAAGGTTGCCAAAGAAATAATAAATCAAGAAGCAAACAAACAACTTTGTGAATTTCCCAAGAGTTCTGTTTGGGGCTCCTCCTTCCAGGGTTCTCTCTCAAATATGATGCAAAGGGAACTATAGTGTGAATCCCGAGGAGGCTATTCTGGGCTCCCAGTAATTTCCAAATTGGATTTGAGCTGAGAATGCTCTGCGGGAAACCAACTTATTTGCAACATGATCTTTTCTTGGCACACGTCTGTCTGGATGAATGTTCCTGAAAACTGGACAGAAGCCACACTAAAGTATCTGGTTCAGATACACAAACAGTGTTTTTTCCCCCCAAGGACACGGCCCTTAGGAGGAAGGGAGAATCCCTGGCCACAACTCCAGTTTTGGGTAAGAGAGGTTGATCTCTTCACTTGGATTGACCTAGAATGATGTTTTCTGCAGGGCGTGTTCATAAATCAGCTTTCTTCTTCTATCGCTTCACCTCCCTGACTCCCAAAATTTTAGTCAATTTTATTTGTGACAGTATGGCAGTCTGGAAACTAGGAAATGGTGAGTTCTAGTCCCAATTTAGGCATGAAAGCCAGGTGGGTGACTTTGGGCCAAACACCAGGAGACGGTGAGTTCTAGTCATGTCTTAGATGTGAACACTGGCTGGGTAACTTGGAGCCAATCCCTTCATTGCATTAGGACTAACACAGGCTGTATTTATTTAATTAAGAAATGTATATTTATTAAATTGTATATAATTATTAACTTTTTGCTCATGCCCCTTTTCTCTCTCCTTCTTTCCTTTCCTTTTTTCCTTCCTTCCTTCCTCTCACTTTTTGCTTTCTTGCTTGCTTCCTCCCTCCCTCCCCCTTCTTTCTTTCTTTTTCTTTCTTTCTTTCTTTTCTTTTTTCCTCCCTCCCTCCCGTCCTGCCTTCCTTCCACTTCTTCCTTCCTTCATTCCTCCCACTCCCTCCTTCCTTCCTTCCTCTTCTTTCTTTCTTTCTTTCTTTCTTTCTTCCTCCATTCCTTTCTTCCTTCCTCCCACTTCTTTCTTTTTCTTTCTTTCTTCCTTCCTTCCACCCTCCCACTTCTTTCTTTGTTTGTTACTTTGTTTCTTCCTCCATTCCTTTCTTCCTTCCTCCCACTTCTTTCTTTCTTTCTTTGTTTCTTCCTTCCTCCCTCCCTTCCTTCCACCCTCCCACTTCTTCCTTTCTTTCTTTCTTTCCTTCTTTCTCTTTCTTTCTCTTTCTTTCTTCCTCCCTCCCTCCCTTCCACTTCTTCCTTCCTTCCTTCCTCCCACTTCTTTCTTTCTTTTTCTTTCTTTCTTCCTTTCTTTCTTTCTTTCTTCCTCCCTTCCTCCCTTCCTCACTCCCACTTCTTCCTTCCTTCCTTCCTTCCTTCCTTCCTCCCTTCCTTTTCTTTCTTTCTCTTCCATCCTATAGCTCTGCTCCTGGACATCATCATTGTAGCCGGGTTGCAGAAAATGGCAAAGCGGAAAGGTCCTTATGATGTCAGCCCAGGCATTTTGGACTATCTGACGATGGATGTCTACGCCTTCCCAGCTGGTCACGCCAGCCGGGCTGCTATGGTGTCCAAGTTCTTCCTCAACCACCTGGTTCTAGCAGTCCCACTCCGTATTCTTCTTATCCTCTGGGCTTTCTTAGTGGGACTCTCCCGAATCATGGTGGGACGCCACCATGTCACCGATGTCTTCTCCGGATTTGTCTTTGGTTACATCCAGTTCCGATTGGTGGAGATTCTCTGGATGTCCTCCAACACGTGCCAGATGTTGATTTCTATGTGGTGAAGTGGAGTGAGGTCCTCATCAGCATCCTTTCATTTTCTGTTTGAGGACACAGACAAGGCAAGAGATATCTCCGAAAGGGAGATGTTCTGCAAAAGAACCATGAAGTCTGTTCTTCTAAGAGTTCTTCTAGAAGTTCTTCAAAGTTCTTCCTAGAAGTTTGTTCTTCTAATAAGCGATGGATCTAAACCTCACGAAGCTGAAGAGACCGTTCTGTCTCATGTAGCAACCTCATCTGGGAATCCTTGAGATTGATTTTTGATTGATTGATTTGGCTGTTTTTTTCCCCCCCCATGATTCCAACCAGAAAGCAAATCCAAGGATCAAGGATAATAACATTGCTTTCTCTTGCTATCTTGCTGTTGAGACATCTCATAGCTCTTGCTTTTTAATCTGGAGACAATCGTAGAATTTAATAGCGGTTGAGAAATACAGGATGAGCTTCCTTGCCCAAGTTGAGGTGTCCACCAGTTTTGTTGAGACTCTCGTTCTTGGACATCCCAGCTTCTCTGCCTACTTTCCCAACTTGGACATCATCCAGATGTATGAACGTCCGTTTCCAGAATTCCCTAGTCCGTATGGTCGCTTGCTAAGAATTGTGGGAGATGAAGTACAACCTCCATACTTGTGGACTTCAGTTTCCAGAATTCTCTAGTCAGAATGAGAGAACTGTGGGAGAGGAAGGGCATCTTCAACTAGGGTGGACTTCAGCTCCCAGAATTCCCCACCAGCATCTGGTCAACACTGAGAATTCTGGGAACTCAAGGACCACCCCTCCTCCAGAAAGGTGGATTTCAGCTTCCAGGTGGTGAATTCTGGAAGTTGAAATTAATGCATTTGGACAATGTACCATGGGGAAAAACTTACACCATGCCTTATAAATTATTGACAATGATACAGGAGCATTCTGTATCTCTTAGACATTTTTTCCTTGTGTTATTGCCAATTTCTTAGCCAAGCAAAATTCAGGAACCATTAAGCAAGCTGGAGTAAGGTGGTGGACTAAGGCGGAAATTGTAATCCAGTTCAAAGCATCCTTAGCTCTCAAATTTACAAGTCAGTAGCCAAGTTCCCACCCAGTGGATCCTCCGATGTAAACCTTGATTTGCAAAATAAAAGGGTCTGGATTCCCCTATTGTGCAGAAGTGGAATCAAACTCACAAATGTAAGATTTGCAGCAATGTTTCCCAGTCTTGGCAACTTCAAGGTGGACTTCAACTTCCAGAATTCTCATCAATGTCTAGGCTGACTGTGGAACTCTGGGAGATGAAGATCATCTCCCTGGTCATTGCCACAGTCGAAGAACCTTGACTTAGAGAGAAATCCGAGCTCAGGGTAATAAGTTGTGTTTAAATGTGGTTTGTTGCACCATTGGTGGTCAGGTTCATGGTGAGCCATAAACCAGGACAACAATGGCTGAGGTAGCATAATGGAAGCCAAGCTAAGTCTTGAAATTGTAAACCTGACTTTACCATCAAAGGATGAGTCAAAGCTGTGGCTTATGTGGTGATATTGGTTGAAGGAGCCTTGACGTAGGATTCATTGAAGCAAATGAAATGTTTTTTCTAGTTCATGCAGGGCAATATTTATGCAAACGAGGCCTCTCCGACTTTCTTATTCAAACCATAGTTTAGTCCTGTGGGGGAAGCCAACTACCCCCAACCTCGCAGAGAAAGTGTGAGGCTAAAATTGGGGGGAACGAAACAATGACTTGACTTTTAAGAGAGTCAAGTAGACCAATGAAAGGACAACTTATAGCTAAACAGGTCTGTTTTCTCCACCCACTACATTGGATGATCTAGAAGAAGAAGGATCTTCTAATGATCTTTGGAGTCTTTCTCACTTGATGGGGCTGGAATTTAACTTGTAGTACAGGGTCTGATAAGTTTGGTCTTGTTCGTTCTTTCCGATATTCAGTAAAAGAGCTTAGAGAAATGTTTTGGGGGCAACCAAAACCAATCTTGGTGCTTTTCCCAAGATTGAAGCCCCACAGAGAGGCAAAACCCCCCCCCCCCCTCAGGGGGCCCACAAACCCCCCCAAAAAGGAAGAATTTTGCTCCCGTCTCCATAGCAACCGTTGCAGATGGAAGGATAACTCTCCGTTATAATTCTTTTATCCTCAGAGCTGATGAGTTTCAAAGATCCATTTAAGAGCATCTGAATTCTCTCTGGTCGCCGGGTTTTGGGAGGGGGTGGTGGAAATATCCTCGGCAAATTGAATGAAGGTAATGTGATTAAATCAAATTAAATTGAATTGCCTTGGGGCTTGTATCGCCTCAGCCTAGCCCTCCAGCCAATTAACTGGGAGAGCCCTCAGCTCTCCACACTAAATATGAACTGGTTATGCTGGTTTATGATCTTAATAAAGCTTTGAGTTGAGTTGGCTTTGGATTTGATTTTGAGATTTGCCTTGAGTTTCGATTTGAGATTGGATTTCATTTGATTTGAACGTGAACTGCTGAGGCAGACTTAAGTTTTCGGATTTTCCAAATACGCTGGCTAAGGATGGGAAGAATATGATCCCAAAATTTGGAAAAGCTGGAATCTCAGGGAATTGAAGGCAGGGCAAGGAGCAATAGGTGATAGCTGAATAAAGAGAGACACAACTTAGAAGTAAGGAAATATTTCCTGTTGGTGAGAATGATTAATGGGGCAACTTGCCTCCTATAGCTGTGGGTGCTCTATCGTTGGAGGCTTTCAAGAGAAAAAAAATTGGAGGTCTCCTTAAGGTTGGACTAGAAGACCTCCAAAGTCCCTTCAGCCGTATGATTCCATGATTCCACAAACTCTAGGTGATTTAAATCACCATGCAACGAACACCTCTGTTTCCTTAATAGATTTGTGCATGAAGATCGCCTTGATTCTTTTGCAAACTTTTGAAGTCTTGCGTGCTCAGCAAAACATGGGGTAGATTTGTAAATATCTGGCTCTTTCTGTAAGCTGTTTCACAAATCTGTCTTCTAACGAGCATCTTAAAAACCAAAATCTCTTTCAAGATGAAGCCAAGGATATGATTCTTTTAGGTGTCGCTGAAATTCCTTGGACAGTAAAGATGACTAAGAAGCCAGTACTAACACCAGACATGTCACTAGAAGGCAAAAATCACAAAACTCTAACTCACGTATGTTGGCCATGCCATGCATGGGAATTCACTGGAGAAAGCAATTATGGTTGTTAAGGAATATGCACAGACTAACTCTTGAGTAGCAAGGTTGTGCACATGAGAAACGACTGAGGGTAATTGTGAATAAGCACTGTCAATACACCGACACACTGAGTTGTGATATTCTTTTACTTTTAGGAAAAAGCAAAGCAAAGTCCAATAAACAATCCAGGTCATACACAGATAAAGATAGTTAAATTGTCAATCCAGGGATCTTCCAAGAACAAAGTCTTCTTACCAGTTGCTGTAGTCATATGCAATAAAACAGTTCTTTTTGGAGTTGCAAACAGGAACAAGTACAGCAGTAAAACAATCAGTAAAACAGTAGAAAACAACAAGTAGCAATGGTCAAGCCGTGATCATGCAGAGAGAACAGGCAGAGAGGAGCAGAGGTAGCAATAATAATGTAATAATGAAAAATAAGCCATGATTCACGCTTCCTCTTAAGGACGTTGGCTACAGAGCTAGCCAATCAGAATACAGTATGATGCAATACAGCATTACAGTCTTAAAGCTATCCATTGCATTTTGACTGCAAACATGCATTGATGGTTTATATATATTGCCAACCCAACCAGTTAGGCAATAGCCATTCTCTAACAATGTTGGGAAGAGCGGTCAAAGAGGAAAGCAGGCTACCAAAGAACACAGTGACTGGATACCCTCAAAGCTAACACCATAGAACAACCGAAAGAAGTAGTGTGAGATCAGAAGATATGGAGAGACCAGGCCTACAGAATTGCTAAAAGTTGGACACGACTGATCATCACATTAATATGATCACCAGCGAAACATAACTCCCCCAAACTCTGGGAGTTTTAGTCCATCGGCATTCGGGAAGTTTCCCACCCATGACCCCCAAGCGAGAATTTAATCCTAGTTTTGGAAAACAAGGCAAGATCAACTCCATGTCCAAGGAAGTAGCACCTTGGACAGCGGCCGACCAGTTCAAGCTGGGAATCCAGACTACAGGGTTGAATGTTGCTTTAGCAACCGGCTTCCGGCTGAAATCAAAACCTTGATAGACGCCGTTCTTTACTTCTTACTAATGCATTCTCATTTAATGAGCTTTTGGATGGTTGGGTTTTAATACTTTAATTAGCGCTTCATGCTTTTTCCTTCCTATCCAGCCATTAGCCCGGATAGGCAGCACACCGCTGAGTTGAAAAGGGACTGTGACAATATCCCCTGCATAATTTGATTTAAAACAACCAGCATCCCATTAAAAAACTCTGTGTAGCATTTCTTGATCTTTCTTTCAAAGGAACTCCGGTAAGAAAATATAGGCACCAGAGAAGCAATTGCAGTGCTTTGGAAGGGGGGGGGGGAAAGACATTGGATGCCTTTTAATTTTAAGCTGGATAGGCTCCAAAGGAATCGTGAAGCTGCCTTTGCAAAGCTCAGGTGTGCTAGTCATCTCCAAGGTACAGATTTTTTTTGAGGGCAGCACCTCGCCAAATAATTTGGCAAGATTTGGGGATTACCAAAATAGGAGAGAGAAAGAAAGACCATTCCGAGGGGACAATGGCACTGAAAAAAGTGACTCAAGTTATGACCGGTTTTCACACTTGTAACCGTTGCAGCATGCCCTTGGTGATGCTTGGCATCCGGATGCTTGGCAACTGACTCATATTTACGACGGCTGCAGTATCCACTTTCGCGACCTTCTGACAAGGGGGGAAGCCGGATTCATCTAACCACGGTGTGGCTAACTGAACAACTGCAGTGATTCTCCTTAACATCTTGCAGCAAGGAAGGTTGTAAATGGGGACAAAGCTCACTCAACAACTGTCTCACTTAGCGGTTCGTAAGTCGGGGACTAATGTACGGAGGACGGATAGGAACTGCAAACAGCAGAAATCGAGGTGCGAGCTCCTCCTGCAGTGCTGTCGACCTCCTTGACCAGTGTCCGGTCTTGCTTAACAACGGACGTCTGCTGTTCAGTGTCGGTCGTAAATTGAGGACTAACATATGGAGGACGGATAGGAACTGCAAGCAGCAGAAATCCAGGTGCCAGCTCCTCCTGCAGTGTTGTCGACCTCCTTGACCAGTGTCCTTTCGGGCCAGCATGGATGCCAAGCTGGCCGGAAAAAAAAAATACGTTGGGTGAAGCGGTTTGAGATGGGGGTTTTCTCCAGCTGCCGATTAAGCAGGAAGCGGTTGGCAAAAGTGGAGACATTTCCAGCCAGCTGAGCAAGGAAAATTCTCTGCCTGAATCAGCACAAAATCGGAATTGTATTTTGGAAGCCTCTGAGAAATTACGGTGACGGGAAAGAGCTCGCCGGAGACAACCAAGAAACTTTCTACGGAGAGGAAGATAAAAGAGGAATATGGTATGGTCCGGCGATGGCACATGGGTGCGGCGGCACCAAGTTCCAAAAAAGGGAGCACTTTGTCAGGGTCGTCACCAGGAAGAGTCTTGGTGGCGCAGCAGACTAAAGTGCTGTTAAGTAGCACCAGCTGCCTGCAATTACTGCGAGTTCAAATCTCACCAGGCTCAAGGTTGACTCAGCCTTCCATCCTTCCGAGGGAGGTAAAATGAGGACCCGGATTGTGGGGGCAATAAGCTGACTTTGTATAAAAAAAAACACCGCTTAGGGGGAGCCGAAAGCCCTACTAAGCAGGTATATACAAAAGTATGAAGGCTATTGCTTAACGCATTGTAAGCCGCCCTGAGTCTCTGGAGAAGGGCGGCATATAAATCGAACCAATAAATAAATAAGAGGAGCAGCCCAGGAGGCATGTATGCGCCAGATAAGGTACTTCTGGGTTCCAGGACACGCAGGCGCGCTGGCAAGCAAGTCTTCCGGTTACTGGCACGCATGCGCATGCACCGATCAGCTGGCCGACGCGCATGTTCACACCAGAAAACGGAAGGCCAGCACTTCCGGTTTCCAGCTCTGCCGCACGCTCAGAGGCCAGCTGATCGTCACATGCACATGCGCGACAGGAACCCGGAAGAGGAACGGACACCGCCGCGCATGCCAAGCAACATGGCTCCATGTGCCACTTCAGGCACGGGTGCCATAGGTTCGCCATCACGGCGGTATAGTCTCTCTGACTTCACCAACAAAGTCCCTTCCAATCCTGTTATTCTATATATATACCATACTTTTCGGAGTATAAGACGCACTCCCCCCCCCCCCAAAACAGGGTGGAAATGTTGGTGCATCTTATACACCGAATACAGCCATTTTTGGCCTCCTGAAGCCCCACCCTGTGCGTCCTGTTTTTGCGAAAGTTTTTGAGGGTTTGGGAGGCAGAGTGCTCCTGGAGCCCGGGGAGGGCAAAAACTTTTTTTTTTCTTGCTTACCTCTTCAAAATCCTGGTGTGTCTTATAGTCCGAAAAATACGGTGTATATATATATTGTTATTCTGAACCAACACTGGAGGCGTACTCTTGAAGAACTTGAATTGTACTTGAAGGAACAATCAAACGAAAGATATTTAAGGGACTGGAGAAGATGGATAGATTACATCCAAAATAAATATCGGAATAAGACGTTACAGATAGGGTTTGGATAAGTAGGTTAGATATTTGGAGTGTTTTTAAGCAATTAAATTGGTGGGGTAATTAGGGAATTGAAGAATCGAGAAAGGTTGAATGTTATAATTATTTAGACTAGGATTTTGATTATTGAACGTTATACCCTGTATTTGATCTGGGAAGGGGGGAGGGGAGGGGAAGAGGGGGGGGGTGGGGGATGGAAAGGGGAAGGGGAAGGGGAGGGGAGAGGGGGGAAACATGTAAACCTTTTGTAAAACTCTTTTAATTAAAAAAAAAGAGGGACAATTTCAACATCAGGTAACACCACTTTATACAGCACTGGTGAGGCCACACTTGGAATTGTGCGCCCTAGTTCCAGTCTCCATGATGCACAAAAGATGCTAGGATCTTAGAAAGTGTGCAGAGAACAGCAACAAAGACCATAAAGGGTCTGGAGCAGTGGTGGTTTCTACCGGTAGTGGCGGCTGTGGGAGGCTCCGTCCATTCGCCCGGAGGTCATCACGGACGCAGAAGCGCCACGCGTAAGCGAAGGAAGCCCTCACAGTTCTGAACCAGTAACAAAGGTAAGTGGTCTGGACGCTACATCATATGATAGTTAAGGAAACTAGGTTTGTTTAACCAAGAGAAGAATTGGGGGAAAATTAAGAAGCAATGGGTGGAAACTAATCAAGGAGAGAAGCAATTTAAGACTAAGGAGAAATTTCTTGACAGTGAGAACAATTAACCAGTGGAACAACTTGCCTTCAGAAGTTGTAAATGCTCCAACACTGCAAGGTTTTAAGAAGAGATTGGACAACCATTTGTCTAAAGTGGTGTAGGGTTTCCTGCCTAAGCAGGGGGTTGGACTAGAAGACCTCCAAGGTCCCTTCCAAACCCTATTATCCTATGATTCTTTCATATAAACTTTGCATTCTAAATCCAGTCCTTGAACAATTATTTCTTTGGTCATTTGGCTTTAATATTGTCTCTTCAGCTTTCCAAGGACTCCATCTTGTGGAGATACCCGATTATCCTACGATTTTTCTTCTGCTGCTTGGAAGCTTTTAAACGAATGCGCATTTTAATTTAAACAGACGGTGAAAGAATGACGTACACACTCAATATTAGTTATGGGTTGTTAAAGCATGTTGTACGTATGTACTCTTTATATATTTCAATTGTATATTGTTGAAGAGTGCATTACAGACTTAACGTTTAAACTGTGTATTGTTAAGGTATGTATTTATATGCACGCTATTTTAAATGTTTTTGAAATTCTCGATTCTTAGATAGTATGTAGTATACCTATTCTTTAAATATTATTCAAACTCAGTATTGTTAAGATACGTAATATGCACACTATTTGAAGGTTGCTCAAATGCCGTATCGTTAAAAGCATTTATTTATTATTTATCAAAATTATATAGCTGCCCATCTCATAAAGCAAGATCCTCTCTGGGCAATGTACAACAAATATTACCTACAGTGTATAAAAATACACCTTTTTAAAAATTGTTTTCCTGGCGCGCATCTCCCCTTGTTCACTCTTCTACGTGTTTGCACAAAATGTTAGGTATTATTTGTTCTCCTGAGTTTGATGGGTTGCCTTGGAGATATATAAATCTCTGGAGAACATGGCATTCATAGTAACGGGCTGAGAGAAGGTACGTAGTGTGAACTAATTCCGAGCGTCAAGATGAAGGATCCGGTCCTCTGTTTCTAGGATCCGCTATTTGCGCAAAGCAAGATTCTTGCATCACGGACGGTGTGTAAGTGTAGAAAAGAAAATCCAGGCTGGGATTATTAAACCATAGTTTATTGGCTGAACTATGTTTGAATGCAGAAAGCTGGAGTCACTAGGCTTCTCCCTCCCACCTTCTATATTAAGCAATTCTGTGATCAAAAATTCATTTTGCCCATTCTAGTCAGTTCCATTATGGCTGGTCAATTTCAGGAGAGGAATACTCTCATTCTAAGGATCTGTATCTTCCGTATTTTCCCTCCCTTCTTTTCTTCCTTTTCTTTTTCCTTTCCTTCTTTCTTTCCTTCCCACTTTTCTACATTTTTTCCTTCATCCTTCCTTGCCTTCCTTCCTTTCTCATTTTCCTTCCTAATTCTTGGTCTTCCTTCTTTCCTTCCTTCCTTTTCCCTTCCTCCCTTCTTTCTTTCCCTCCCTTCTAATTTTTCCTTTTCCTTTTTCCCTCCTTTCTCTTCCTCTCCTTCCTCATCTACTTCCCTCCCTCCCTCCTTTCCTCTTCCCTCCCTCTTTTCCCTCCTTTCTTTTTCCCTTCCTTTCTCTTTTTCATCTTTTTTCCTTATCTTCCTTCCTTCCTGACCTTCCTTCCTTCTCTTCTTTTCCTCCCTCCTTTCCTCCGTTCTCCTTTTTCCCTCCTTTTACCCTTCCGTCTCATTTTCATCTTTTTTTCCTAGTCCTTTCCTTCTTTCGATCTTCCTGACCTTCCTTCCTTCTCTTCCCTCCTCCCCTTTCTCTTTT
>WNWU01019859.1:0-25823 GCA_012654045.1 Ptyas mucosa
AAGGAAGGAAGGAAGGAAGGAAGGAAGGAAGGAAGGAAGGAAGGAAGGAGATAGGAATGGGAAGGAAAGAGATAGGAATGGGAAGGGTGGGAGGGAGGGAGGGAGGGAGGAAAAAATGAGAGGGAGGGAGGGAAGGAAGGAAAATAAGAAACGGAGAAGAAGGAAGGAAGGAAAGAATTTGAAAGATGAGACATTAAGGGTGCTGACCGAGAAACCAGGCGTCGGTGAATTCTAGTGCCCCTTAGGCATAGAAAGTCGGCTGGGTGACTTTGGGCCAGTCACCAAGTGACCGTGAGTTCGAGTCCAGCCTGAGTCATGAGGTCCTTCTCTTTCAGCCCAACCCACCTCACAGGGTTATTGTGAGGGCAATAAGAGGAGGAAAGAGTATTAGGTAGGTTTCACCCCCTTGAGTTCCTTCTTAAAAAATAATAAAAGGTGGCATCAGACCGAATAAATGAGTTTCTTATCTGGAAAGGAAAGTGTTTTAAATCCTGTCCTTTTGCAAAGTGTATTCCTTCTTTTGTAACTTCTCCAGTAATCTTTCCTTTTCCTTTTGTCCATCTTTTTCTCTCTTTTTTTTTTTCTCCTCCCATAGGATTTGGCTTCGGATCGTCGAATGCGTAAGTCCAGATCCCTGCCCTTCCGTCTGCCTTTCTAGCATACCCGAAAGCTTTCTTCTGTGGCTGAAAGATATTAAAAAGCGCTTAATCCTGCTCGCGGGGTTTTTTGTTTTTTTTAATCAGAGAGGCCGGCTTTGTTGGGTCTCTTCTGTCTCCTTGTAAGAGCATTAATGGAAAAGCCGAGGATCTGGCGTACAATTCTCTCTCTCTCTCTCTCACACACACACACACACACGGAGTTGTTGGTTATTTTTTTTGTCATTTAATGACCCCGTAATCCCTTGCATCGTGGTGGAGTCAGGGCCAACTGAATGGAGCCGAGTGTTTCCTGGCCAGATGCCTTTCCTGTTGCCAATGCGGAGTTTTGTTCGGCAGATATTTTCTCATCGTGCCCAGAGAGAGAAATAACTGCCTCTACCTAGGATCGAACTCACAGAGCCTCCTGATTGTGAGGCGAGAGCTCCACCTCTAGGCCACCACACCACTTTCCCCCTCCCTCTTCCTCCTCCCCCCCCCCCCTGGGAGTTGATCCCATCGTAGAAATCCCCTCTGTCCTCTCCCCATCCTTGGGTGCTTTTTTTAAAACCGAGACGAGGCTTCGGCTGTTTTCGCGAAAGGACCATCGGTTCTTGATCCACCGGGGGGGATACAGATAGTCCTCGACTCGTGACTGTTCATTTAGTGACTACTCAAAGCGTCTTGAAGCCATTCACATCCAAAGGCCTCAGATTCAGGTAGTCCTTGATTTAACGACTGTCGTAGTATCCCCCGTGGTCACACGGCCAAAATTCATGGAGTGACCATTCAAAGCTTTTTTAAAATTGGAATGCCTCCAATCCAGTTCAGGTGGTCCTCGACTTACGACCGTTCGTTTAAACTTTCAAGAGTTGCAACGGTGCTGAAAAAAAGGGACTTACGGCCGCGTTTCACACTTAACGGCCGTCCCAGCATTCTTGTGGCCACGAGATCAGAATTCGAGTGCTTGACAGCTGACTCACATTTACGACAGTCGCAGTGTCCAGGGTGGGGGGCACACGTGCTCCCGTTTTGCGACCAATAAGCAACGGGGAAAAACCAGATTCACTTAACAACCGGGTGACTCAATTAACAACTGCAGGGATTCACTTAACAATTGCGGCCAGAAAGATCGTAAAATGGAGCAAAACTCACTTTGCAAATGTTTCACTTAGCAACGGAAATTTCGGGCTCTTTTATTCTGGTCGTAAGCCGAGGACTACCCATACTCCGAAACGGAGCGGGTTCATTCTTAAAGCCAACCGGCTTTCGTTCTCAATTTCTCAAATTATTATTATTATTATTACCCTGTTTCCCCGAAAATAAGACATCCCCTGATAATAAACCCAATTAGGCTTTTGAGTGCATGCACTAAAATAAGTCTCTCCCCGAAAATATTTAAACACAGAGCTGGAAATCAGGTAAGAGGGCAAGAGGAGCCTCATCTTGCTCCACGCGCCCCAAAATAATAAGACCTCCCTGAAAATAAGGCCAAGCGCTTATTTCAGGGTTCAAAAAAAATATAAGACAGGGTCTTATTTTCGGGAAAACATGGGTGGTGGTATTATTATTTTTTTTATTATTATTATTATTATTGGTTAATCTTTGGTGAGATTCACAGCCTTTGAGGCTGGTTAATAGCTCAGCAGCTCGAGGATTATTATTATTATTATTATTATTATTATTATTATTATTATTATTTCTTCCCCTTTTTAGATCCACTTCTGGATTCAGCGGCTGGAGAAGCTGAACAGACAACGGCTCTTTTACTGTTCTGGGACTTTCCTTTTTTTAAACATCGCTTCCTCCAACTTTTTATACCAAACCAAAATACAGGAAGCAAAAAGAAAAAAAGAAAAAAACCTTCGCGAAATTGCCTATTTTTCTTTTTTTTTTTCTTTTCTTGGTTTCGTTTTGTTGCTCGGCTTCGCTAAATAAAAGCTATTTTGTCTGCCCGGTCTTTGAATTCCGCCTTGGCAAACCTCAAAAGCCCAGAGAGGCGTTTCGTGGGTGTGGTCGTTTTCGTTTTTAATAGGGATCCGCTGGGTTCCTTTGAAGGAGCTGGGTGGGGGAGGGGCACGAAGGGATCCTTTACAGATCTGCGTTCTCTTGGGTGATCGGTTTACTCGAGGTCTAAGGTCCTCGAGGTACGACCTTAACGGAGTTGACTTGTGATGGCCGTAAAATTATACCAAAAAATTATAGTAAAGAAAATGTCAATTTGATTGTTCATGTTATAGCAGCAGCTAGGATTGTATTTGCACAAAATTGGAAAAGTGAAGAGATCCCTACAGATGAGAATGCGCTTAGGAAAAAAGGAAAAAAGGAAAAACGTGCAGAAATGAACAGATTGACACTGGCTGTCAAAGAGAAAGAACAAATTGATTATTATACAATTGGGAATCTTTTTACCGGTGGTTGGAGAATAGACATAAGAATTTATAGTAAAAGAAGTTATTTAAAGTATAGAAAATGTATTAATAGTTAATATAATTAATAGAGTTAAATAAATCACAATGGGGCTGTTATAATATTAGATACTTAAAAGTATTGGAAATTAAGCCAAGATGAGATGAAACAATGAATACAATTGCATATTTTAATGTTGGCACAGAATATTTGTACCCAGATGACACGCTGGTTAATGGAAAAATGGATTGTTTATATAAAAATAAAATAAAACTTTAAAAAAAGGAAGGGGAAGAAAGGAAAGGTAGTTATGGGAGAAGGAAGGAAAGAAAGGACTGAAGGAAGGAAGGAAAGATATGGGAAAAGGAAGGAAGGGTTCAGCACCCAGAAGATCGATTTCCCCGTTTTCCAAAACCATGTGGACTAGAAGCCTTTTTTTTAAAAAAAGGGAAAAAAAGATGCTCACCGTTTTCCTTTTGTGGCAGGGAAAAGACGCCGGATTCTTTTTTCCTAAAAATAGCAGCCTGGACAAAAGATACCTCGCAGGCTCACGTGAAAATCAAGACCTGAGCCGAAGCCCACTTCGTGGCGTATCTTGATTTTTTTTTCCCTGCCTCCATTGCTAGGTTGCAGGCAGCTCTTCTCATGCAGGAATTTTTTTGTTGTTGTTGTTTTTTTCCATTTGAGTTTTATCACGGAAGACAGCTGTGGCAGCTGGTCTTTTATCTTCCTAATGGCATCTTATTAAGAATCTTTTGCATGCGGGGCTATTTCAGTCGTTCTTAACCTTCGGTATCTCTTAAGCCCCCTAATCGGTTTTCGGGGACCCTCTTGAGATCGAAGTGGAGGGAAAGAAATCACTTTTCTCTGACACTGACTTGTTGTCTCTTAATATTTATCCACTACTGCCCCTTTTTAAGGCCATCAAGATGTGATACACAATTATGCTACTTGTGTAAAAAAAATTAATGGGTTGTGGGGAGTGGAGGAGAAAAGTGGGGCGGGGAGGAGGAGGAGGAGGATAGAGGGATTCTTGGTGCCCTTTGAGCTTGATTATTTTCTTGCAGACGTTTCAAGACCCAACTAGGGAACGTCATCAGTGCAGGAAGGGAGAGACTAACCAACCCCACTGCTTTTCTAACATTGATGACGATACCCAGTTTGGTTACGAGATGTCTGCAAGAAGAAAACCTCCCAAGCCTAGAGAGCATCAAGGACTCCACAGTTCAACCCTGAGCTACAAATGCTCTCTGCTTTTTTGTGATATTGACTAGGAAGCAGTGGTGAAATTCAATTTTTTTTTTGCTACCGGTTCTGTGGGCGTGGCTTGATGGGCGTGGTGTGGCTTGGTGGGCGTGGCAGGGGAAGGATATTGCAAAATCCCCATTCCCTCCCCACTCCTGGGGGAAGGATATTGCAAAATCTCCATTCCCAACCCACTCCAAGGCCAGACAGAGGTGGAATTTCCCGGTTCTCCAAACTCTTCAAAATTTCCGCTACCGGTTCTGCAGAACCTGCTGAATTTCACCCGTGCTGTGTAGTCTTAAATTTCGGACAGAGTTCCTTCTAACCATCTCCTTACACGCCTTTCCTTCTTCCTCCTCTCCAATAAACTCTTAGCGTCGCCCCTTTCTTACCCGAACGTCAACACAGCGAAGGCATGACGGCGTATTTTAACACACAACCACACCGGCGGCTGGCTGGCTGGCTGGCTGAGCCCCCTGCATTCCTTTCTTCAATTCGCTCCCGATCCAGAAGCTGGAAGAGGCATTCCAGTTTGGCAGCTGGTTGAGCTGGCGGGGATCCAGTTATCGGCGGAGAGTTAATCTCAGCTATGGATCCTTTGGCCCCTCCCGTTACTATCTCTGGTATGCCAGATCAAATGCGCTTTGTCCAACGGAAGAGAATAAATTATTATTATTATTATTATTTTAATTCGCAGGACTTCTCTGGCCAGCTGTCCCCCTAACAAAGACTCCAGGCAACCCACAACCATCCATAAAACACAGTTACAAATACAGATACCCTCGACTTAACCACCACAATCGGGATCAGAATTTCTGTCGCTAAACAAAAGTGGCTGTTAAGGGAGTCAGGGCCGATTTTACAGCCTCGTTTCCTCCCCAGTTGTTAAGTGAATCACACAGTCGTTTCCATCTATGGGTTGAGTAAGCAAAGTGAGTCCTCCAATTCTTAACATTAATTTGTGTTGGTTAGAAGCTGCCCTCAAGATGGAAAATACTGTATTTTTCGGAGTATAAGACACACCTTTCCCCCCCCTAAAAGGGGGTGAAAATTTAGGTGTGTCTTATACACCAAATGTAGCCCCGCCCACCCACTGGCGCCCACCTTTTGGCCTCTGCCTCCCAGCAGTTACCTCCTTGCAAGCAAACAGCAAGACAAAACAGCTCCTTTCAGCTTCAGCACAGGCTAATTAGCACAAGTTGATTGGATCGGCCTCCCGACTCAGCTGATTTGCTCTCAACTCTTTTGCGCAGGGCTCTGCTGCTTGCTGCAAAGAGCTAAATTGCTGGAGCAGATTTTTTTTTTCCTCCTTGTGCTAATCAAGCTGAAAACGAAACTGAAAGTAAAGCAGGCTGGTTGCTGTTTGCTGCAAGGAGCCAAAATTGTTCAGAGGCAGAGGCAGATTTCTTTTTCTTCTTTTCCTCACCAAAAAAGGTAGGTGCGTCTTCTACTCCGAAAAATACGGTAGCTCGAATTGAGGTCCACTTGCATGTCTACTGTCCAGCGGTTGGTTTCACATTCTTATCGGTACGCCGTCTGCCATCCACGCATGCGCCCGGCCTTGAAAATGTGGCTAAATAAAACATCTTTACGCCAGGGTGGGTAGACGATCTCCGCTACTGGTTTTCCTGAATCTGTATGAACCAGCTGAATACCACCACTGCTTCTGTCCCTAGAAACAAGACTTAAGCACAGAAGATGACAGTTGCATTTTCCAAAATTGGTCTCCTAAACTGGAGTTGTTGCTGTAGACATTGGAAAAACGTTGGCAGGCTGAATCGTTGTGCTTCAACCGAAATACGATTTTTGACGTCTGCTTCTACCGATGGTTAGGGCAGTAAACCATCATGCAAACCACAGCTTCTTGTCGGTTTGCTCGCCGTCGTGGCCGAGGCCCAAGTAAGTGATTACCAAACACAATTCAGTCCTCAGCAAATTTATTTTATTAAAACAACTGAGAATTCATTCATTCTCAGCTTAGTCCAAAACAAAATTCTTAATAACCAGTCCCTCAGCCTTATCACCAACTTTTGATGTCTTTGGCAACCTGCCAAAGGCTTTTCTTGGCAAAAAAACCCCACAAAGTTCAAGAGACGCTGACAAGAAGCATGGAAATCAACGTTGCTTTTCTACAAAGACCCCAACGGCTCGTGGCTGCTCTTTTAAGCCTTATGGGAGTGGCCAATCATCTTCTGGCCTTACTCCCGAGTCATCCTTTTTGCTTCAGCTGCTCTTGCCTTCTGGCAGCTCTTCGCATGCGTGCACTAGGAACAGGCTCCTCCTGTTCCTCTGCCTCTCTGCTGTCAGCCTCTGCTGGTGGACCACAACGCTTGTTCAGGTGTACCCTAACTGTTCTTTAGAAGGACAAATCCTAAAGCTGAAATACTTTGGCCATTAAAGGAGAAGAAAGGACCTCTTGGAGAAGATCCTGATGTTGGGAAAGATGAAAGGGAAAAGGAGAAGGAGATGGTTGGATGGTGTCATCAACGCAACAGACGTGGATTTGGGCAAACTCCAGGAGACAGGGAAGGACAGGAGAACCTGGCATGCTATGGTCCATGGGGACATAAGTTATTGACTGAACAAAATAAATAAAAAATAACTTTATTGTCACTGTACGTGTATACACAGTATACTCATATAACTGAACAACAAGAAGTATTTGTTTTATTTGAAGGGTCTTCATTCCCGAAGCGCGGATTGAAGTCGGTTCTTCCTAAGATAGGAACCCAGCAAAAAAGACCCACAAAGAATCGAGACACAACTTAAACTGAACGACAAAGCTGCAAGTGTGTGCCCAGACCAAATTGCATCTTGACTTTTCAGGCCTTTTCGGGGCTTCTCGCTGACCCACAAAGATGGAAAGGCGAACCAGACGATAAAGCGGCAAGAAACATTCCAAGCATTTGTCAACTTATCGGTCTAATTTTGACCTTTTGTCCTATTTTCCGATCCTTCCATTCTCTGGAGTCTTAACGTCGCAGAGGAGCCGGTGTTATCTGGCAGTTGTCGACGGCGAGCCTGGCCACCGAATGTCTTGTGTGGGTTTTCGTTATGGTGTCAGAAATAGACCTGCGCTCTAGCCAAGATTGTTGACTCTCAAAATGCCATGCATTGTTGGCTCAGCCTCCAACAGGTTTGAGCTGCAGAGGAGATCCTGGTTTTAACCCTGCAAAATATCTCCATGCTGAGTTCCTACAGGTGCAACCTAAACAGATGTCAGCCTAAAGCCTTCACCGAGCCGGACATCTCTTTTTCTGATGTCCCCCTGGAACATCAAATGATGCTTACGTGTCATACAGGAGTGGCCAAAATTGTGGAAACCTTTTGGGGAAAGTGTATTTTTGAGGTTTGATGGCTAATAACATCACTTTTATTTTTATTTTTATTTTTTTGGAGTTTCAAGATAATCCTATTTCACAGGGGTGAAATCCAAATTTTTTTACTACCGGTTCTGTGGGCGTGGTGTAGCTTGGTGGGCATGGCAGGGGAAGGATACTGCAAAATCTCCATTCCCACCCCACTCTACGGGAAGGCTACTGCAAAATCTCCATTTTCTAAAACTAGCTAATATCACCACTTTTGGGGGGGGGTAGTGCCCTAAAATTATATATTATTAAAGATAATTTAATCAAGAAGGTAACGCAATAACTTCTATGAAGGATTTGCTATTAGAATAGCAGTGACAGTATAAAGAAGAAAAGTGAAACACGTAGAAAAAACGAGATTATATAAAAATTATCCCCATGTCAGTTAATACTTTAGCATGAATGACGGCCTTACAACGTCTTCCCATGGGGTGAACCAAGTCTTTTGGCTCTGCAGCTGTTCTCATGTGAAACCAAGATTGAAGGATGGCTTCTATTAACTGGGTTTTATTGCTGGGTCACTTCTGACTAACAAGTTTCTTTCGTTGGCTCCATAAATTTTCAACTCGGTTAAGGTCTGGGCTATTCCCAGGCCATTCCAACAGTGGAATAGCAGGGGTGAAATCCAGTAGGTTCTGACAGGTTCTGGAGAACAGGTAGCGGAAATTTTGAGTAGTTCGGAGAACTGGCAAATACCACCTCTGGCTGGCCCCAGCGTGGGGTGGGAATGGAGATTTTGCAATATCCTTCCCCCTGAAGTCAGGTGGGAATACTCTTTTCCCAAAAGGTTTCCACAATTTTGGCCACTAGCTCGAGTTGAATATGTTCGGGACCAGCCCTTTTCCATGTCCATCGTTTTCCTCCCTGATATCCCTGTTAGATACAGGTAGTCCTCAACTTACAACAGTTCGCTTAGTGACCATTCGAAGTTACAGTGTCCCTAAAAAAAGCGATTCACAACCATTTTTCATATGACCGCTGCAGCTTCTCCAGAGTCACAAGATCAAAATTCAGACCCCTCTGGCAACTGATTCATATTTATGACGGTCACAGCATCCCGGGGTCACGTGATCCCATTTTGCGACCTTCCGACAAGCAAAATCCATTGGGAAGCCAGATTCACTTAACGACCGTGTGACTAACTTAAGAACTGCAGGGCTTCGCTTAACAACCGTGACCAAAAAAAGGTCATAAAATGAGGCAAAACTCGCTTAACAAATTTCTCCCTTAGCCACAGAAACTTAGGGCTCAATTGCGGTTGTAAATCGAGGACAACTGTATTTGATTTTTTTTTTGTTTTCCCTTCCACACCATTCCGTTCCTCTTGTTTTTCGCACAAATAAAATCACATCAGCCCGTTTCTCTTTTGGGAAAAAAAAATACTGTTTAATTTCTTTGCTCTTTTTAAACATTCCTCTTTTTTTTTTAATTTCCCTAAAAGCAGAAATATTCCTCTTTTTTTTTCATCTTGACCTCTTTTATTAATTATTATCATTATTATTATTATTATTTCAACACTTCTTTTTAAGTGCCCATTCTGGTACTTAAAAAAAAAAAAAACCAACCCCACACACAGAGTAAATTCACAGTATTTTTGCAAAAAAGAAAGAAAGAAAAAGAAAAGTTTTAACAGTTCTTATTGCTGAATCAAAATCCACGCAGAAAGTTGGTTGTGGAAGTAGTTAGGGCCAGTCCCCATTGTTCCTGATTAAATAGCTCTTCCTTTCCCCGTAAACTCCCACCTTCCTTCTGAATTCTTTGGCCCTTGTGTCCCTTCTGTGTGTGTGTGTGTGTGTGTGTGTGTGTGTGTGTGTGTGTGTGAGGACTGGTATTGAGGGGCTGCTCAACAACTCGACAACCCCAAATCAAAAACCATTCACAGTGATGCAGTGAGGATCCTCTTACCCAGAAGAACAAACGCAGTCGAACCTTCGGCGGTTCGAATCCCTAGTATAGGTCTCCTGCGGGGTTGGACTAGATGACCTCCAAGGTCCCTTCTAACTACTATTACTGGGGTTCCTCAAAGGTGGCAGCTTGACGATGAGTGGACTTCAACTCCCAGAATTCCCCAGCCAGCGGGCCAAGGCAGGGGGAGGAGGCCCGTCAGACCAAGCCAATCAAGTTTCCAGGATGAGGTCAGCCTCTGCTTCCTGAACTGTGCACTCCTCTACAGAAGACAAGAGAAGGCCATTGTTGGGTTTTGTAGTGTTCTGAAGAACCGCCCCTCCCCCCCTTTTTTAGGAAGGAAACCATGGCGAGAAATATCTCCATTGTTTCCCTGCAGCTCCCGTCATGTTGACCGGCTGTGGCTGATGACAGCTGGAGTCTCCCATGAGGAACACCTCCGATGTCCTACCACTGGTCTATAGTGGTGGCCATCACCAACTTTCTACATCATCCTTACATGAAACCAACCATGAAGAAGATAGAATAAGCCTGGAAGAATAAACTTAAGGAGTATTCAGTGCATCTGAGTAGACAGAATTTGGTAAAAGAAACACAGAGGTCTAAGATGGTCAAAGACGGAGAAGACAATGGTTTGGAATTGTTTCAGAAGACAGAACAAGACGACGTGAGAGTTTAAATCACAAAGGAGATGTTTGGGGTCAGGCATCAGCAAATAAATCCTATCAGGAGATGTTCACTAACGGGGGACAGAGGTCTCTAGAACCAGAAAATCGGATCATCCAAGATCCCTCCCAAGGTTGAGGTTCAAATTTAGAGTTGGAAACAGGGAGGAAATGGAAGAAGAGGTCTTTTAAAATTGAGATGTGGCCAGTTGGCACAGCCTTACATGCAACGGTCTTTAAACTGTGGGATCCCTGATCCTCTCTAAACTTGATTATTTTGTTGCAGACGTTTCATTACCCAACTAGGGAACATCATCAGTGCTGGTGGGTGTGACTTGCTTCCTGTTTCTACAGAGATTCCAGCCCAGAGGAAAAGCTAACCATGGTTTCCCAAGCTTTGCAAAGAGGCGCACAGGTCAGCTTCCTAACATTTCCTAGCAGTTAATCTCCTTCATACCGCCTCGCTGCAGTCTCTCCCCGTGTTTTCCCCAGACGAGCTGCACCCCCTCACTCCGTCTCTAGCAACACAAACGTGATGATATTTCGTTAAATAATTAATTTCTGAAATAGCCAGGAGGCATATGAAGACAGCGGCAGAGGGTGTGCTGAAAATGCAACGAGCCTCTTTAAATTAAACTACCTCAAATCAGCATTCAGTTGCCAAATTAATTTGGCAGTCCATTATGCCAGGCATAAACCGAGTCCCATTGTTGCAAATCCAACTGTCTCCAAAGAGCCCTCGTTTATAGATATATACACAGGTAGTCCTTGACTTACGGCCACATTTGTTCCGTGAGTTCTGACTTCCTCATTGACTTTGATTGTCAGAAAGTCACAAAAGGGGAGATCACATGACCCCGGGACACTGCAATCGTCATGAGTCGGTTATAAGTCAAGGACTACTTGTAATATCCATTTCCCAGCTTGAGATCTCCCTGTGGTCTCCTTTCCGAGAACTGAGATATTTGCGGCTATCCAAGGTCAGCCGTTTCCCCCCTATGTCTATCAGCCTTCTTACTTCCAGCTGGAGGCTGTGAACCACACCAGAGAGGCAGGGGGAAAAAATCATTCCATCTTTCTTTCTTTTTAAGGAACAAATATTCTTGTTTTTAGATCTGCCCAGCTTGGATCACAGCCCCAATAACTTCTCTTATTTAGCTAGACATATTTATCTGCTGCAAAACTTCATCTTCTCAAACTCCCAAGGCATTGTTGCCAGCAAGCAAACAGTAAACCAAGTTTAACCCGATGTTTCTGCATTTACACTGATTTTTTTTTTTTTGCTAAATTTTCTCCCTGCGCTCTTTTTCCTTGGCAAAGGAAAATATTCTGCATATTTCTGTATTCCTCTGTAACATTTACCCCAGAAGGAAGTCCAGCTTATCGTTTATCACTTGCGCCTTTAATTAATTACAGTAGTGGCCAAAATTGTTGGAAACCTTTTGGGGAAACTGTATTTTTGAGGTTTGATGGCTAATAACACCACTTTAATTTTGGAGTTTCAAGATAATCCTATTCCACTGCTGGAATGGTCTGGGAATAGCCCAGATCTTCACCCAATGGAAAATCTATGGAGCCGACTAAAGGAACTTGTTAGTCAGAAGCCACCCAGCAATAAAACCCAGTTAATAGAAGCAATCCTTCAATCTTGGTTTCACATTAGAACAGCTGCAGAACTAAAAGACTTGGTTCACTCCATGGGAAGACGTTGTAAGGCCATCATTCATGCTAAAGGTTACCCAACGGAGTATTCACTGACATGGGGATCACTTCTGTATATCTCATTTTTTTCTAGGATGATCATTTTTGTCTATCTCGTTTTTTCTACGTGTCTCACTTTTCTTCTTTATACTGTAACTGCTCCTCTAATAGCAAATCCTTCATAAAAGTTATTGCATTACATTCTTGATCAAATTAACTTTCCACTGATATATAATTTTATGGTACTACTCCCCCCCCCAAAAAAAGTGGTGTTATTAGCTAGTTTTAGAAAATACACTTTTCCCAAAAGGTTTCCAACAATTTTGGGCACTACTGTAATTCAAAATTTGTTCTCGGCTGCTTTGCATCCATTACCTTACCTCCTACTTGGGCACAGTGAGCGGTAAACTATCTTTTGATCGTTCTGCATCCTGAATCTTCGTTCTTCTAACCTGAACTATAAACGGCGGAGAGGCTTTCAACTTTGATTCCCTCCCCTTCTTTTTTTTTCTTTTTCTTTTCTTTTCTTTTTTTCAATAAAAAAATAGCCCCCCCCCTTTTTTTTTTTTGCTCCGTGCAAACCCACAAAGGGAAGATCTCGGCTGTGCTTGGCGTGAAGCTGTAAAACGGGGGATTTCTAAAACAGGGATCTTTTAATTAAAGGGAGAGAAGTCCCCCTTAAAAGAAAACGGAAGTGCCGTCGTGGTTTTTTAAGAGGAAAAACAGTGGGAAAATAAATAAATAGGAAATGATCAAGAAAAACCACTGGAATCGAATCCTTTGTCAGCATTCGTGGGGACTCCCTAAATCAACCATGGGATGAGAGACCTGGCTTTCTGCCACAGGTAGAAGTTCCAATGGGGCCGTTTAGGATGAAATGAGCTCAACCGGTGTCATTTCAGCCTGTGTGTCCGACCCCACGACAGAAACAAGACCGGGTTTTTGGGGGGAGAGAAGGGGTGTCTTTTTAGACAATTCCTATCCCCCTTACAGTAAAGCTTCTGCCACACACATTAAAAAGAAAGAGGAGAACACAATTCCTTGCTGGTTTCCCCTCCACCTCCCCTTCTTCTCCCTGCCAGGCTCATGGAGACCCAAAATACAGATTAAGGCAAATGTTTGGCAACACAAAGCAAACGTCGACGTAAGGCCACACAACTTGGCTTTTAGGTGGGGGGGGGAACCAAAAATGGAAAACAGGCATCACTTTCAACCCATCATCCACACCCTGGTCCACGGAAATCCACAGTCCGCATTTCTGCACCACAAACTCTGCCGCGTTCATTCACCCCTTCCTTCCTTCCTTCCTTCTTTCCTTCCTCACTCCTTTCCTTTTTCTTTCTCTCCTCCCTCCCACCCATCCTTCCTTCCATTCTTCCTTCCTTCCTTCCTCACTCTTTTCCTCACTCTTTCTTTCTCTCCTCCCTCACACCCACCCTTCCTTCCTTCCTTCCATTCTTCCTTCCCTCTCTCCCCTTCCCTCCCTCCCTTCCTCTTCTCTTTCTCTCCCTTCCTCGCTTCTTCTCCTTTCTCCCTTCTTTTCCTCTTTCTTTCTCTCCTCCCAACCCTTCCTCCCATCAATCCATCCTTTCCCTTCCCACCTTCCTTCCTTCCTCCCTTTCCCTCCTCCCTCCCTCCCTCCTTTCCTTTTTCTGTTTCTTTCTCTCCTCCCACCCTCCCTCCCACCCTTCCTTCCTTCCATTCCCTTGTCTCTTTCTCTTCCTTCCTCCCTTTCTCTCCTTCCTCCCTCCTTTTCTTTCCTTTCTTTTCTCCACCCTCCCTCCCTCCCTCCCTTCCTTCCATCCATCCTTTCCTTTCCCCTCCTTCCTTCCTTCTCCCTTTCTCTCCTTCCTTCTTCCCTCCTTTTTCTCTTCCTCTTTCCTTCCTTCTTCCATCCCAAACCGATGCCTCCCACCCCTCTTTTCTCCCCCTCCTCCAAATAAAACCCACTTTTTTTTTCTTCCTTTCTCTAGCAGCGGCCCCGCCTTAAGTCCACCAAGCAGAACATCAGATAACCACCAAAGGGAGGAAAAAGCGAATTTTTAAAAACCTGGAAGTAAGAGCGGGGCGTCGGGGAAATCAGACAGCCCGCCCTCCCCTCTCCTCTCCTCCCCTCACACACAGACACACCCCCAGGCTAGAAATCTTGAAGGCAGTCCTTAAAGTTGACCTTGGCAAGCACAGTGAGATCCGTTCTGATGGGACAAGGCAGAATGGCTGCGTTTTGTTTTTTTTCTGATAAATGAGTTTAAAAGTGCACCTCTGTTTTTGCTGATTTTTTCTCTCTCTCTCTCATAAATACGAAGTGTTTTTTTGTTTTACCCCTCTCCGTTCCTCTGTCCCCCCCTTGCCACAGGGGGGTTCCGATTACCGATGCTTTGGGGGTATCACCACTAGGGGGCGCCCGTCATTGGGCCTCCACATGAGGACCTGGGCGTCGTTGGCGTTGGGTTTGACTAGGGCACTGGGTGGTATTGGCTCGTTCTTGCTGAGGATTTGAGGCTGCTCCTGAGCAGAAGGTTCCCTCAGCTTGGCCCGGCGCCCGAGAGGTTGGCTGGGCTCCACGTCGATGCCCAGTTTCATCCGCCACTTGATCGTCTGCAGGATGACCATCTCGTTGGTGGTAGTGTTAGTGGCCACCAGCCACGTGGTGAAGCTCTGATCCCGGTGGATGCAAGTCAGCTTGGGCACGTTGCTGTCGCTCACTGGGACCGCCCAGGTGACGCTGGGGTAGAAATTGTCATTCATGCTGATGGTGAACTTGGCTTCTTTCTTGGTGGGACCTACGATGGTGCAGGTCTCGGTGGTGTTCCCGTACCAGGGGTAGTTGACGCCGTCTGAGTCGCTGATGGCTTGGATCTTGCCCTCGAGGAGATCGGGAAGCTCCCAACTTGACCTGGGCGGAAAGTGAGAGAGAAGGACCAGGTTGAAGGTGGTTTTAGAATTTAGAATTCACAGAATTCAGTAGAAGGAGAGCATGAAGACGGCAGAAGAAGACAACTCAATTGGACCCAACGATCGTTCCTGGGATTGTTCTGCAAGGCACAAATCGGTTAGCGTCCCCCACAAATACAACCTTGCAATTATTCATTTAGTGACCAAAGTTATAACAGCACTGCACAAAGTGACATACGACGCTTAACTATCATTGCACGACACTTACAATCACGATCAAAATTCAGGTGCTTGGCAACTGACTCGTATCTACGACGGCTGAGTAAATACGTGATCCCCTTCGGCGACCTCCTGACAAGCCAGGTTCACTTAACAACCGTGTTGCTGACTTAACAACTGAAGCAATTCACGTTAACAACCGTGGCAAGAGAGGCCAGTAAAATTGGGGCGGGGGGGGTGGAACTCGTTTAACTGTCTTGCTTAGCAACGGAAATTGGTTTTGAAAGACCTGCTATCTTTGGGTGAATAAGGGCCATCTTGATCTCAATGTTTGTCAACCTTGGTGACTTTGAGACACGTGGACTTCAACTCCCAGAATCCTCCAGCCATCAGAGGAGAATTCTGGGAGTTGAAGTCCACGTGTCTTTTAGATGAGAAACACCGATCTTGACTTAACGCTCATCGGCTAATATCAAACACTGTCCTAAGCATATAGTTGATTCAGTTGTGCCTAGAATGGATGCAGCAAAACCACCAATGGTGGTTTATTCAGCAGACTACAGTCCAACAAACCGTAGCCCGCAGTGACTGAGAGACTAATCTTCTCAACCTCCCTAATCTTCTTTGACAGCCATCCAAAGGGGTGGCGGGAAGCCAAGCAATGCGTCTTGCAAAGAAGCGGTTCTCCGTTCGTCATCACAACCTCAAAATAGCTTCCCAGATGACTAAACACCAGACTTTCGTTTATTTTAAAGGACGGTGGTTGACAAAAGCTTTACCACATACTTGCCCATGGTTGCAAGCATTGTAATGTACTGGAAGGCTCCCAGCCTGGATCCCCGTTCTACGTTCAATTTTCTATCCAGTTTTCAATTTCAACTGGAAAAAAATAATAAACTGGAAGACTCGGAATAACCGAATAACAGAGTTGGAAGGGACCTTGGAGGTCTTCTAGTCCAACCCCTTGCTCAAGCAGGAGACCTTATTCCATTCCAGACAAATGGCTGTCCAATCTCTTCTTAAAAACCGCCAGGGATGGAGCACCCCAACTTCTGGAAGGAAGCCCTTCCACTGATTAATTGTTCTCATTGTCAGGAAATTTCTCCTTCGTTCTAGGTTGCTTCTCTCCTTGATTAGTTTATAAATGCAGCCAAAGAGCTTAGCTTGTTCGAACACCGCCACTACGTCGGAATTGTTCTACGTTTACAGATCATCCTCGATGATCACAACTGGATCATCCTCCAACCACAACTGGAAACTTGCAACTGCCCTCATAGTTTGCTAGCAAGGTTTGCTAGCATAGTTTGCTAGCAAAAAAGAAAAGAAAAGAAAAAAACTCAAGAGAGACCTTTGCAAATTTCAAAAACTCCCGGTTTTTGTTTTTGTTTTTGCATCTCTCGATCCAAATTAATTTCAAAACCGAAGTTCTCTCTTCCTATTTCAGTTCTTGCCTGCGATCCGTGGAAATCTCTTTTTAGATTCCTAGCAGGGCAGAAAATGCTGCCCAGTTTTCTGCAAACCGCCAACCAGTCCCCTGGCTTAGCTGTTTCAGTTCAGCATTTGTTTGTTAGTTGGTTTATGTAACCTGCTTTGCGAAGCCAACCCCGCCCCGTGTTTTCGAAAATCGTGGTTTACTGCAGCTTCGCTGGCTTGTCAATCCAACCCAACCAGCCGAGCTTTATTGAATAAGCGTTGTTTAACCAAAGCATGAAATTGGAAAGAGCAGGTTAGGGATGCGATCGTAGAAAAATCTATCCATGCAGTCGCTAGGAAGGAAAACCAGAATTTGATGGCGTATAATCAATCAGCTTGGTGTGATGCAATGGGAATACCATAATTTAATTGCTATTTTTTTAGAAGAGTTAAAAACAAACCATATGTACACAGTGTATACCTACTACATATTATATAACACACACACAATAGACAACCCATAACATGTTGAGTCATTATTTCAGAGATATTTCCTTATCTAAACAGACAGACAGAATGATAATGGCTGGGCCATTAAAAAGCAATTTTTGACTTCCCACCGGCTTCCCCATTGATTTTCCTTGTAGGATGCTGGCAGGAAGCGTTGAAAAGGACAATCAGGAGCGGCCAAATTTCAATCCCACAGGTTCCAAATTTTGGGCTCATTCCAAGAGGAGAGGAGAGGAGAGGAGAGGAGAGGAGAGGAGAGGAGAGGAAAATTTTTTATTGGCCAAGTGTGATTGGACACTCAAGGAATTTGTCTTTGGTGCATACGCACTCAGTGTACATAAAAGAAAAGATACATTCATCAAGAATCATAAGGTACAACACTTAATGATAGTCATAGGTTAGTGCTTTGAAAATTGCTGTGCTGGGATGCATCGCTTTGCCCAACTGAGGGTTACAGAAAATAAAAACAAAGGGTAGATAGATAATGTAGAGTAGAATAGAGTAGAAGAAAAGAGTTGAGTTGAGTTGAGTTGAGTTGAGTTGAGTTGGAAGGGACCTTGGAGGTCTTCTAGTCCAGCCCCCTGCTCAGGCAGGAAACCCTATACCATCTCAGACAAATGGTTGTCCAATCTCTTGTTAAAAACTTCCAGTGTTGGGAGAATTCACAACTTCCAGAGGCAAGTTTTTCTACCGATTAATTGTTCTGTCAGGAAATTTCTTCTTAGTTCTAGGTTGCTTCTCTCTTTGTGCTTTGGAGAAAGAGAGAAGAGGGGAGAGAGGGAGAGAGAGAGATGACACAGAGGGAGGGAGGGATAGATAGATGGATGGATAGATGGAAGAGAGATAGAGAATAGAGAGATAGAGTGATAGAAAGACAGATTGGATAGGTTTGTAGATAGCTGAGATAGGGAGAAAGGTGGGTAGGTAGACAGACAAATAGACAGATAGACACATAGGTAGATGGATGGATGGATAAATGGATAGATGCAAGGATAGAGAGAGACAGAGAGAGAGATGACATGGATGGATGGGTGGGCGGATGGATAGAGATTGATATTATTTTATGTTTATGTCTGCTTGTATGTGTTTGTGTCAAAAACAGAGGGATGTAAAAAAAAACCTGGCCAGGTGTTATTTGAAAAGCAGAAGCTTTCGTGACCTGCCACAAGCGATCTGCTAAATAAATAAAAGAAATGCCAAATAAATAAGTAACTACTCGGTGCATCGGAGGTGAGCTGCTCAGGAAAGCCGATGCCTTTTCGGTCCAACCTCTTAGGTCAGGAAAGGTGTGTGGCCATCGGCTAACCAGTCCTCCCCCTGGCCTGCCCGTCATGTGAATTCTGTCCCTCCAAGGTGACTTCCTTGATCTGCAGATAATGTTCGGTTGGTTTGCCGCCTGGAAATCAAGCGAACGTTAGCTGCCTCCGACAAGGAGCATCCTGGTTTATTTCGCTCAAGACTGCAGCAAAAAAACCCACCCTAAATAGCACTATTTTTTGTAAGCCCTCGCCAATCCTGGCCGCCGTTTGCGAGTCGACTTCCCTTGTGCCTGGCATGCACATCCGCGAAAATAAAAGCCATCTCGCCTGTCTACTATCTTCCAAACTCATCTGTTTCTGCAAATTTAAGGAAGTCTCGTTGACGTTCCTCAGGAAACGGGTGTCTTTCAGCTCCCAACCAAGACATGTTTGGGATTCTGAATGACCCTTTGGAGACCTTTGGCCTTGCCGGAGCTGAGACCAAGGGGCCAGGAAGGATGGAGTGGCCCTTTTCGGGTGATTATTCTGCTATTTCCCCCAAGTACGTGCAACTCCAAACAGGAACCCATAAGCAAAACAGGTCCCAACCGATGGAGAAGCATAATTCCAAAGGCTATTTCCATCTGGAACTGGGATGCGGTGTCTCAGTGGCTAAGACGCCGAGCTTGTCGATCGAAAGGTCAGCAGTTCAGCGGTTCGAATCCCTAGTGCCGCATAAAGGGGTGAGCTCCCGTTCCTTGTCCCAGCTTCTGCCAACCTAGCAGTTCGAAAGCACGTAAAAAAAAATGCAAGTAGAAAAATCTGGACCATCTTTGGTGGGAAGGGAACAGCGTTCCATACGCCTTTGACGTTGAGTCGTGCCGGCCACGTGACTACGGAGACGTCTTCGGACAGTGCTGGCTCTTCGGCTTTGAAATGGAGATGAGCACCTCCCCCTAGAGTCAGGAATGACTAGCACATATGTGTGAGGGGAACCTTTACCTTATTTCCATTTGATTTCTAGCAGGAATTTATATTCTGTCTTTTTCTCCCTCGTTAGTACAGGTCGTCCTCGACTTACGACCACAGTTGAGCCCAAAATTTATGTGGCTAAGCAAGACACTGGTTAAATGAGTTTTGCCCTATTTTGCGACCTTGGGTGCCCCAGTGGTTAAGTGGATCACTGCAGTTGTTGAGTTAGTCACGCGGTTGTTAAGCGGATCTGTGGTTTCTCCGCCGACTTTGCTTGTGAGACGATCGCAAAAAGGTGACACTGCAACTGTCGTAAATATGAGTCAGTTGCCAAGTCTCTGAGTTGTGATCAGTGACCGCGGGGATGCTGCAATGATCGCGAATGTGAACATTGGTCATAAATCAACTTTTTTCGATGGATGTTGGAGGTCTTCTAATCCAACCCCTTGCTCAAGCAGGAGACCCCATACCATTCCAGACAAATGGCTGTCCAGTCTCTTTTTGGAGACCTCCAATGTTGGAGTTCCCATAATTTCTGGAGGCAAGCCGTTCCACTGATTAATTGTCCTCACCGTCAGGAAATTTCTCCTTAGTTTTAGGTTGCTTCTCTCCTTGCTTGGTTTCCACCCGTTGCTTCTTCTCCTGCCTTTTGGTGCTTTGGAGAATAGCTTGACCCCCTTCCTCCTCTCTGTGGCAGCCCCTCAAATATTGGAAGGCTGCTATCATGTCTCCCCTGGTCCTTCTCTTCACATACCCAGTTCCGGCAACCGTTCTTCATACGTTTTATCCTCCAGCCCCCTAATCATCTTGGTTGATCTTCTCTGCACTCTTTCTAGAGTCATTTTTTTTAAAAGAAAACCAAGGGCAGATTTAAATAGAAAACAAACCCCTAATCTTTCTCTGCAGATGGCTCTTTCTTTTTAACGCCTGCTGTTTTCAACTTCCCTTTCTGCTCTTGCGCTGGTAAGGCTACTCAGAGCAAGCTTCCTCTTTTACTTCCGGTGTTAACAGCCAGCCAGGTGTCAGGGGCTCAAACATTCCTGCCATGCCTCAGCAGGCCATAGTAAGCTAAGTATGGCTGAGCTTCAGACACGCTTGAGCTGAAAGACCAGATAAGGCTGGACGGGTGCCCACAAGGGCTTTGAGGGCAATGATAAGGCATTTCCTCCATCCCAGGGTGATTTAACTCAGCATCATAAGGACTAGAGCCGTGACGGCGAACCTATGACACGGGTGCCACGCAGAGCCCTCTCTGCTGGCACGCCAGCTGTCGCCCCAGCCCAGCTTCACCACTTATGCGCGCGGACCTCCCATTGGCCAGCTGGTCTTTTGGGTCTCTGCCATGCATGCGCGGGGCGCGGAGCACTTGTGGGGCACACGCAGGGGCGCTCGCGTTGCATTTTGGGATTCACGCATGCACCTCCCCACCCCCCCGCACCCATTTTGGGCCTGGAAGGCCTCCTGCACCACCATCAGGTTCGCCCGATTCGCCAATTGTGTCCCTTTCTAGATCGGGACTCCCTGTGCACAGTCACTCATGCCCTCGTCACCTCTCGTCTGGACTATTGTAACACTCTCTACATGGGGCTCCCCTTGAGGAGCACTCGGAGGATCCAACTGGTGCAGAGTGCGGCCGCGCGGGTGGTTATGGGAACGACGTGGCGTTCCCATGTAACTCCTCTCCTGCGCGAGCTGCACTGGCTCCTGGTGGTCTTCCGGGTGCGCTTCAAGGTCTTGGTTATCACCTTTAGAGCGCTCCATGGCTTAGGACCTGGCTATCTACGGGACCGCCTACTACCACCAATAGCCTCTCACCGGCCAGTACGCTCCCATAGGGAAGCGCTCCTCCAGGTGCCGTTGGCCAAATAATGTTGACTGGCGGCCCCCAGGGGGAGAGCCTTCTCTTGGGGGCACCTACGATCTGGAACGAGCTCCCCCCGGAGATACGGATGATCCCAGATCTGCGCACCTTCCGCCGCGCGCTTAAGAATTTTTTATTTCATCCAGCTGGCCTGCCCGAAATCTTTTCCCCTGTTTAATGTAAATTTTAATTTGTTTCTTAAATTATTGGGTGTTTTAAATTTGTCTTAGCCAAATTATTTAATTCGCTTTTATTCTATTTTTAAATTTTTGTATCCATGTGTTTTATTCCGTGGCTGTTCACCGCCCTGAGTCCTTCGGGAGGAGGGCGGTATACAAATTTAATAAAAACAAAACAAACAAACAAACAAAACGGGGCACGGGATGGCTGGGGTGCATGCACGAGGGGGCGCATGCATGGGGAGGTGCCTGCACTGCATTTTTGGGGTTCGGGGACCTGTGCGTGCATTCGCGCATCCGAGCGTGCTTTGGGCACTCGGCACCAAAAAAGGTTAACCGTCACTGGACTGGAGTCTTGTCTGAGACCAGAGTGGCTTTGAGTGCCATAAAACTCCTAAGTTCAACCTCAACCAACTCCAATTCTGGTCACCGCCATGTACACAAAATGATGCCGAGATCCTCGAAAGAGTGCAGAGAAGAGCAAGAAAGATGATAAGAGCCTGGAGGCTATGATGACAACTAAGAGCCTGGTGGCACGGCCTCCTACTAAGGCAGCATTTAACATTCAGCTGCCTGCAATTACTGCAAGTTCAAATCCCACCAGGCTCAAGGTTGACTCAGCCTTCCATCCTTTCTAAGGCGGGTAAAATGAGGACCCAGATTGTGGGGGCAATAAGCTGACTTTGTATAAATATACAAAAGTATGAAGGCTATTGCTTAACGCACTGTAAGCCGCCCTGAGTCTCCGGAGAAGGGCGGCATATAAATAAAATTTATATATATATATATATATATTAAAAAAAGTATGTCTAGTGAGTCTAACAAAGAGAAAGATTTGAGGGTAGGAAGAAAGCACCTGAAGGCAGGACAAGAAGCAATGGGTAGAAACTAATCAAGGAGCGAAGCAACTTAGAACTAAGGAGGAATTTCCTGACAGTAAGAACAATTAACCAGTGGAACAACTTGCCTCCAGAAGTTGCGAATGCGCCAACACTGGAAGGTTTTAAGAAGAGATTGGACAGCCATTGGTCTGAAGTGGTGTAGGGTTTCCTGCCCAAGCAGGGGATTGGACTAGAAGACCTCCAAGGTCCCTTCCAACTCTTTTATGCTATTCTATTCTAAGATGAGGTGTGAGGCAATAGCTTTCTTCCAGACCTTGACGGGCAGTCACAGCAATGAGAGGGGTTGGCCTATTTTCTAAAGCATTTAGACAGCAGGACAAGAAGTAATGGATGGAAACCTATCAGAGAGAGCTCTAACCTAGAAGTAAGGAGAATTCTATTTGCTGTTGTTAGTCGCAAAGTCGTGTCCAATCCATCGTGACCCCATGGACAACGTTCCTCCAGGTCTTCCTGTCCTCTACCATCCTCTGGAGTCCATTTAAGCTCACGCCGACTACTTCGGTGACTCCATCCAGCCCCCATTTTCTCTGCCGTCCCCTTCTTCTTTTGCCCTCCATCGTTCTCAGCATTAGGCTCTTCTCCAGGGAGTCCTTCCTTCTCATTAATTTCACAATTAATCAGTGGAACGGCATGCCTCCAGAAGTTGTGGGTGCTTCATCATCGGAACTTTACAAGCAGACATTGAATAGCCATTTGTCCAGAATGGTACAAGGTCCCCTACCTTGAATAAGAAGTTGGACTAGAGAACCTCCATCGTTCCCTTCCAACTCTCTGATTCTCTACAGAGTTTATATTTATGACGGTTGCACGTGATCTCTTTTACAACCTAACAAGCAAAAGTCAGTGGGGAAGCCAGATTCCCCATGCAACTCACTTAACAACTGTGGCTGGAAAGGTCGTAAAATGGTTGGGAAATTTGGGGGGGGGTGTCTATTGAGGGTTCTAAGTCAAGGACTACCTGTCATGAATTTTTGGGCGTAAAACCATCATCCTTAAAAACGTTCTTTCCCTGACAGTTAAAAAGGACAAATAAAATATTTCGAAGATGTAGCCAGATCCAGCCTCCTGCCTCAAAGCAGGGCTGGCGTTTTTTTTTTTCTTTCCTACAAAGAATAAATGAAAAGAGAGAAGTGATACAACCTCAAACCCCTCCAAAAAAAAAAAAAACACATAGAAAGCCAGGCGAGAATAAGGAACTTAAAAATTGTGAAAATGAGAATGAATTTACAGACTCGATCAAATGACTGCGTTTTTACAAACCGACAGCCTGGCTTGGGGACTCAAAAAGAATTCAAATTCGGCTCCTTTTTTTAAAATAAAACCTGACCTTTAAAAAAAAAAAAAGAAGATAAATTGCGATCATTGAAATTATAAAAAGGTAAAGACAACATGTCGTTCCTTACAAAGGCCCGAGGTTTAAAAGGAGGAGGGCATCTACAAATTTGCAGCCTCGTATTATCCAGTAGAGGCAACTTTGGGATATAAGACTTTGCAAATTGCCCTCAAATCATTTTGCTCTCTCCTGTATTTGCCCTGCCGTCAAACGGCAGGGGGAATCTTGACCTCTGTTGTAGAGTTGTGAGTTTTAATGGGCTTGGCAGGACTGGTTCTTGGATTCTTGGTCACGTCGGTCTTCCGGAGGTTTCTTGTGTTAAACCAAGAGGAAGTTAACACGACAATATGCTGATGGTGCAAAACTGTGTGTCACACACACACACACACACACTTTTCCACACACTAAACGTACATTTCCTGGACTTGCTTCAATATGCCAACCCAGTGTTTCTCAGCAACTGGGCAACTTGAAGAGGGGTGGGTTTTTAGAATTCCCCAGCGGCTGTGTGAATGTCAACTTGCAAAATTCCTAGCACGTTGGCTGGGGAATTCTGATAAGCCTTTGCCTTTTAAAGCATTTGGCCTGCGGAATTCTGGGAGTTGAAGTCCATGCATCTTAGGGAATTCTGGGAGTTGAAGTCCACCTACTGTAAAGCATGCCAGTTCGGGAATTCTGGGAGTTGAAATCCATTCATCTTAAAACATGCTGGCGGGGGGATTCTGGGAGCTGAAATCCATTCATTTTAAAACTTGCTAGTTTGGGAATTCTGGGAGTTGAAATCCATTCACCTTAAAACATGCTGGCTGGGGAATTCTAGAGGTCGAAGTCCACCCATCTCAAAGCATGCTGGCTCAGGAATTCTTAAAAGTTGGCCAGGTTGAGAAACACTGCACTACCCCTTAAATAAACCCAAAATTATATCCTGCCAAAAATGCAGAGAGGCGGCATGGCTTGAAACGGTGCTAGTCCAGTCAACCCTGTCAACCGCCTTCTCCACCCCTCCCGCCCCCCCCCAAAAAGGACGGTCACTTACATGCCATGGTCGCCGTAATAGTTGTAAAACTCCATGTGACTGCAAGCCTGTATCCAGCCTACAATCCAGGTCTCCTTTTTGGGCACCGGAGGCAAGAGGACTTGCGCCGAAGCGCGGAAATGCGGGGTGCGGTATCTCAACACCACGCTGGATGACTCGTCGATGTTGGTGGGGACGGGGTCGATGGACGTCTTGATCTCCAGGACGGTGATGCTCTCCCGAAAGCCTTTCGCCTTGCAGCTGATGCTTTGGATACAGCCCATTGCCCAAAGTACCAGCACGATTGCCAGAAGGCACCAACAATCTTCTTCATCGGTCAATTCAAAACTGATATCCATAGGATAGAAGACGCATTCTCATTAGAAGGCCTGAACCAGTTTCTGGCAGGCTGAATAAATCAAAATTCTTCTTTTGCCCTAGGGGGTAAGTTTCTCCGTGCCACGGAGCCAAATCCACAGCTTTTGATCCAAAGCGAGAAGATGGGAGTCCAATAATTCACTTTTGCTTGATTTGGGTGTATGTGTATCTGTGGTATAAAGACCGTTAACCAGCTGGCTTCGATTCCCTGATCGGTGAGTTACAATCAACTGGCCTTATATTTGCTTTGATATATTTCTTTGGGGTTTTTTTTCTTCTTCTTCTTCCTTCTCTTCTGGTTTTAATCTTTTAAAATAAGATGAAGGCGAAGAATAAATGCTTCTCTTTCATCTCTAGGTTCTAGTTTCTCGGTGACGGCTTCAAATTTTCGCTTCCTGATGGAGATTCATTCATAACTTCCCCTTTGGGAAAGCAGAAAAAAAAAAGCATTAATTCTGAAACAGCCAAAATGTTTTTTTTTTCAAGCATTGCCCAAGCAAAAGCCCAAATTGGTAAATTTCGATATATTTAACCCATTGACTCTTATTTATTCTCCTACTGAAAAACATTTGCCCAGGTATAAAAAGAAAAAAGAAAAAAATCACCATTCAAAAATAGCTCAGTAAATAGTCACAGTTTTCTGGTCCTGCAGATTTATTTATTATGAAATTTATATTGCTGCCCATCTGACCAAGCGACGACTCTGGGCAGCTCAGCATGAGTAAAAGGAACAGAATAAAAGCTGAAAATGTGACACGAATAAATATTAGCACTCAAATGAATTAAATGAAAATTAAATTAAATTAAATTAAAGTTTGGCCTGGTTTGTAAACTGTAATGGAATGTAAGAGATGAGCTCCAAGTGGAAATATTAGGAAATATATATAGCATGTGGTATCTAATTCCTGGTTGAAGAGTTGTGGGAAGTAAATTAGATAGATAGATAGATAGATAGATAGATAGATAGATAGATAGATAGA
>WNWU01019859.1:35823-52572 GCA_012654045.1 Ptyas mucosa
CCCTCTCTTCTCTTCTCTTCTCCGGCCCTTCATCAGCTCAGAAAAGAATCCCTCGCTGCCTACCCCAGCTGCTCTCCAACCCCCACCCACCCCGGACTCCAGAACCCATTATCCCATCCCTGTCAGCTGGGGAGGATGGGATCTGCAGCCCTTGGAGCCCAAAAGGCACCGAGGGGTGTAGGAAGTTGCAACGGGGGTGGAGTGGCGGAGTGGTGTTTGCATCCCTTTTATCATCCCTTCCCTCCCTCCCAGAAGAAACAGCCAAAAAGTGGGAAGAGAACAACCTAAAAGCAACCGAACCTTCAGGTTGATTGTCCGCCCTCCTTCTACTTCTACCCATTGGATGCCCAGGCCTTTCTCAGGTGCCAGAGTGGCTAATTTAGCTGTCAATGATTCCCCACTCCTACTCCTCCTCCTTCTCCTCCTCCTTTTTTTCCAAGCTTGGTGGATTCGGAAAGCCAATGTTTATGGCCATCGGCGGGTTTCCCCTTCCAGCAGCATCTATATTTAGATTTTTGGGCAGCTTCCCAACCTCATGACTTTTGAGGAGGGGGATGCCAAGACTACCCCGAGGCTTAAGCCGGAGAGAAGCAAGGGAGGGAGGGGGGGAGGAGGGCTTCCACGGCCGAATTTTTCCTTTTTCCCTCCCCTTTAGAGACAACGTGCCACCATGCCAGCCGTTTCCAACCGAGCCAGGGCCCGGGAGAGAAACAATGTCTTGAACCGGACCGAATTCCTCTCCCTCAACCAGCCTTTGAAAAACGCCCAGGAGTCCCGGAGTCTCCCCCGGAGGCTGAACAGCCAAGGGGGCCCTGCCCCATCCCAGAGCGAGGGGTCCAAGGAACAGCGCCCGTCTCAGCAGCTGCTGCCGGAAGAAGACTGCATGCAACTGAACCCTTCTTTCAAAGGCATCGCCTACAATTCCTTGCTGGCCATTGACATCTCCCTCTCCAAGCGGCTGGGGGTCTGTGCCAGCAACTCAGCGGCCTGGGGCAATGCCCGCTCCATGGTCAACCTCATTGGCATCACCGGGCACGGTATCCCTTGGATCGGAGGCACCCTCATCTGTTTGGTCAAAAGCAGCACCTTAGCCGGCCAGGAAGTTCTCCTCAACCTCCTCTTGGGTAAGTGGTTTTGAGCTTCTCTTTCCTTGGGCCTTCCGCTTTTTTCTCCTCCAAACATCCCGAGATTCCAGCCTTCTCCCTGTTTTCTTATTTATCCTATCAACCAATCCTATAAGGGGAAAAACTCCCTAATTCTCCCTGTTTTTCCTATTTGTCCTACTCGAATAGAGTAGAGTAGAGTAGAGTAGAGTAGAGTAGAGTAGAGTAGAGTAGAATAGAATAAGAGTAGAGTAGAGTAGAATAGAATAGAATAGAATAGAACAGAACAAGGAAAGGAAAGGAAAGGAATGGAACGGAACGGAACGGAACGGAACGGAACGGAACGGAACGGAACGGAACGGAACGGAACGGAACAGAACAGAACAGAACAGAATAGAATAAGAGAGTTGGAAGGGGACCTTGGAGATCTTCTAGTCCAACCCCCTGCTTAGGCAGGAAACCCTACACCACTTCAGACAAATGGTTATCTGACATCTTCTTAAAAACTTCCAGTGTTGGAGCATTCACAACTTCTGCAGACAAGTTGTTCCACTTATTTATTGTTCTATCAGAAAATTTCTCCTTAGTTCTAAGTTGCTTCTCTCCTTGATTAGTTTCCACCCATTGCTTCTTGTTCTATCCTCAGGTGCTTTGGAGAATAGCTTGATTCCCCCTTCTTTGGGGCAACCCCTAAGATATTGGAAGATTCTGCTATCATGTCTCCCCTAGTCCTTCTTTTCATCAAACTAGATCTACCCAGTTCCTGCAACCGTTCTTCATATGTTTTAGCCTCCAGTCCCCTCATCCTCTTTGTTGCTCTTCTCTGCACTCTTTCTAGAGTCTCCATGTCTTTTCTTTTATGTACACTGAGAGTATATGCACCAAGACAAATTCCTTGTGTGCCCAATCACACTTGGCCAATAAAAAATTCTGTTCTATTCTATTCTATTTTTACATAATCCTATACAGTGAAATTCCACAATTCTCACTGTTTTTCCCATTTATCCTACTCAATCCTGTAGGCCGAAATTCTGTAATCTTGTTGTTTCCCTATTTTATCCTACACTATGAAATGAGATTTGATCATCTCGTTTCCCCTGTTTTTCCTACACAATTAATCCTATACATTGAGATTCCATAAGTCTCATTGTTTTTCCTATTTTCTTAACTCCTTTATCTTCCTCATCTTAACCCCTGGCTGCATTGTTATTTTCAAACTCAGTCCTTCATCTGTGAAATGGGTACAGTACTAATCAAACCAAAACCTTGATAATACTCTAGCAGCAGAGACCCCTGGCAAAGCCAGAAGCAAGCAAAAATTCATATTGTAGTTCAATTCTTGCTAGAATTCAATGAATTCGCAGGGTGTACTGTTTGATGTTTCCGGAACTAACTCGCGTTCAATCTCTCAGAATCCTGGGACTTCCAAATAAATTCAGCATAGGGTTTCATCAGCAAGTAGGCCCAGCTGTCAAAAGATTGAAGCAAACTTCCAAATCAGGTGGGGAAACATCGGTTTAAACACAGTTCACGGCCACAGGATGCTGAAAATTCGTTTTTGTTTAAGGAAAAGTTGGGTTTTCTCCAGATCCTCCCAGAAGGGAAGATTTTAAAACATACCTCTGTGAGTCAATCAACCTGATGAGGCCCTTGGAGAAACTATTATTTTTATTTATTTATTTGTATCCACCTTTATTGTTTTTACAAATAACTCCAGGAGCCTGATATAGGTGACACACCTTCCCCCTCCTATTTTCCCCCACAACAACAGTCCGGTGAGGTGGGTTGGCCTGAGAGAGAGAGCATCACCCAACTTTCTTGCTTAAGGTGGGACTAGAACTCACCGTCACCTGGTGATTGTCCCAAAGTCTCCCAGCTGTCCTTCATGCTGAAGACAGGACTAGAACTCCCAGTCTCCTGGTGATTGGCTCAAAGTCACCCAGCAGGTATCCATGCCTAAGATGGGACTAGAACTCACCGTCTCCTGGGGTTTGGCCCGAAGTCTCCCAGCCATTTTTCATGCTGAACACAGGACTAGAACTCACAGTCTCCTGGTGATTGGCCCAAAGTCACCCAGCTGGTATCCGTGCCTAAGGCGGGACTAGAACTCACCGTCTCCTGGTGATTGGCCCAAAGTCACCCAACTGATATCCATGCCTAAGGCGGGACTAGAACTCACCGTCTCCTGGTGATTGGCCCAAAGTCTCCCAGCCATTTTTCATGCTGAACACAGGACTAGAACTCACCGTCTCCTGGAGATTGGCAAGTCACCCAGCTGGTATCCATGCCTAAGGCAGAACTAAAACTCACCGTCTCCTGGTGATTGGCCCAAAGTCACCCAGCTGGTATCCATGCCTAAGGCAGCACTAGAACTCACCGTCTCCTGGTTTCTAGCCTGGTGCCTTAACCCCCTAGGCCAAACTGCCTCTCTATTTATCTTCCAAGTCTCCATATTTTCTCCTTTACCACCCCGAGGATGAAGAAATGGATAATCTTTCGGTGGGGAAAGGGTTTTGAAAACACCAAGGGGAGAGAGAGCACTTCGTTCTTGCGCGTTGCCTCTCTAATCTAAACCGACACACGGTCAGAAAGATGGGGAAGAAGGAAAAAAAACAACAAAGCAGGGCATATTCAAGATGTTTCCTGAAGACAATCCAAGGCCTCGAAGGACGTAGAAGAGGGGATTTTTGTTGCAAGATTGGAAGCCAGGTTGCTCAAAAAATAAATATTCTCCCCTAGCAAGGCGGCCTCGCCTATGAATATTTCAGGACTCAGTCTGTTCTAGCAACGAAGCAGACATATGCGTGTGATTGTGTCTTTGAGCAATGTGTAAGAAGGCCTTTGACTCACTCTTCCTATCTTAAAGCAAGATAAGCGAGAGATTCATGAAGGTTAGAGGTTGCAACAATTTTTGCAACGGGAGGCGACTTACTAAAGCTTTTCTAACTAAGCACAATGTTTAAAGTTTGAGAATTTCCCCCCAACCAGATGTGCGATGTGGTTCATATCTCATTTTAAACAACCGGAGCGTTTCCTGTTTTGCAAAGAATTCTGCTTGGGTTCCGTTTGTATTTATAACAGCCTTCTGAGAAAAACACACACACATCCAGTAAAATATATATATATATATATATATATATATGATAACCAGGGGTGAAATCCAGCAGGTTCTGACAGGTTCTGGAGAACTGGCAGTGGAAACTTTTAGCAGTTCGGAGAACCGGCAAGTACCATCTCTGGCTGGCCCAGAGTGGGGAGGGAATGGAGGTTTTGCAACGTCCTTCCCCCAGGAGTGGGGAGGGAATGAGGATTTTGCAGTATCCTTTCCCTGCCCTCACCCACCAAGTCACACACACAGAATTGTAGTAAAAAAAAATTGGATTTCACCACTGATGATAACTGCCACAAAATTACCTATGGAGAAAGATGGAACGATTTGACAATACCTACCATGGAAGGCGACAAAACCTGCTGAAACGGCTAAACGGACCAACCCGGTTACAGAAACAGCACAATCCACGTTTATCAATGATTGGAAAGCCCTTTAGACAGTAACAGAAGGGACCTTGGAGGTCATCTAGTCCAGCAGGAGACCTGTACTAAGGATTCAAACTGCTGAACTACTCATTGTCTTAGCCACTGAGCCACGTAGTCAGTTACTTAGACCTTTTGGGCAAAAAGAGGGGGGGGAATGAACTTATGATTTATGACTACGCAGGAGAGATTATAGAAGAGAGTTCAGACGCAAACAGAGAGAAGGAGAAGTTAAAATATCCCTCTACTTATAAATTGCTCAGAAGAAAAGCAGAAGATACTTCTTTCTATCTTTTTTTATGCCTTCTCGTTTCTACTTTTCTTCTCCTTTTTTGTTTTTGTTTTAGCTTCTTCTTTTTTCGTTGTACTTTGGTTTGTACTAGTTCTTACTATTGTTGAAACCTTCAAAATGATAGAAAGTGATTATGTAGATACAGGTAGATAGATAGATAGATAGATAGATAGATAGATAGATAGATAGATGGATAGATGGATAGATGGATAGATGGATAGATGGATGGATGGATGATAGGGATAGATAGATAGACAGACAGACAGACAGAGTGGATGGATGAATGGATGGAAGGATGGATGGAGATTAGAGAAAGAGAGTGATTGGAGGGATGGATGGATGGATAGAGATTAGAGACAGATATTAGGAAAAAATGAATGAATATAGATTAATGGAGATAAATGGAGATTACAGAGAGAGAGATGGACTGATGGATGGATGGATGATAGGTGGATGGTTAGAAAGACATAGAGATACAGATAGATAGATAGATAGATAGATAGATAGATAGATAGATAGATAGATAGATGGATGGATGATAGGTAGGTAGGCAGGTAGATAGAGATAGATAGATAAATAGATAGATAGATAGATAGATAGATAGATAGATAGATAGATAGATAATATTAGGATGGATGGATGGATGGATGGATGGAGATTAGAGAAAGAGTGATCAGACGGATGGATGGATAGAGATTAGAAAGATAGATATTAGGGGGAAATGGATGAATACAGATTACAGAGAGAGATGGATGGATGGATGGATGGATGGATGGATGGATGATAGAGATTCGGTAAGGATTATAGATGGCTCTCTTGATAAAACAACCATCTGAAGACATGCATGCATAAACACCTTCTGAAGGTTGCCAAAGAAATAATAAATCAAGAAGCAAACAAACAACTTTGTGAATTTCCCAAGAGTTCTGTTTGGGGCTCCTCCTTCCAGGGTTCTCTCTCAAATATGATGCAAAGGGAACTATAGTGTGAATCCCGAGGAGGCTATTCTGGGCTCCCAGTAATTTCCAAATTGGATTTGAGCTGAGAATGCTCTGCGGGAAACCAACTTATTTGCAACATGATCTTTTCTTGGCACACGTCTGTCTGGATGAATGTTCCTGAAAACTGGACAGAAGCCACACTAAAGTATCTGGTTCAGATACACAAACAGTGTTTTTTCCCCCCAAGGACACGGCCCTTAGGAGGAAGGGAGAATCCCTGGCCACAACTCCAGTTTTGGGTAAGAGAGGTTGATCTCTTCACTTGGATTGACCCAGAATGATGTTTTCTGCAGGGCGTGTTCATAAATCAGCTTTCTTCTTCTATCGCTTCACCTCCCTGACTCCCAAAATTTTAGTCAATTTTATTTGTGACAGTATGGCAGTCTGGAAACTAGGAAATGGTGAGTTCTAGTCCCAATTTAGGCATGAAAGCCAGGTGGGTGACTTTGGGCCAAACACCAGGAGACGGTGAGTTCTAGTCATGTCTTAGATGTGAACACTGGCTGGGTAACTTGGAGCCAATCCCTTCATTGCATTAGGACTAACACAGGCTGTATTTATTTAATTAAGAAATGTATATTTATTAAATTGTATATAATTATTAACTTTTTGCTCATGCCCCTTTTCTCTCTCCTTCTTTCCTTTCCTTTTTTCCTTCCTTCCTTCCTCTCACTTTTTGCTTTCTTGCTTGCTTCCTCCCTCCCTCCCACTTCTTTCTTTCTTTTTCTTTCTTTCTTTCTTTTCTTTTTTCCTCCCTCCCTCCCGTCCTGCCTTCCTTCCACTTCTTCCTTCCTTCATTCCTCCCACTCCCTCCTTCCTTCCTTCCTCTTCTTTCTTTCTTTCTTTCTTTCTTTCTTTCTTTCTTTCTTTCTTTCTTTCTTTCTTCCTCCATTCCTTTCTTCCTTCCTCCCACTTCTTTCTTTTTCTTTCTTTCTTCCTTCCTTCCACCCTCCCACTTCTTTCTTTGTTTGTTACTTTGTTTCTTCCTCCATTCCTTTCTTCCTTCCTCCCACTTCTTTCTTTCTTTCTTTGTTTCTTCCTTCCTCCCTCCCTTCCTTCCACCCTCCCACTTCTTCCTTTCTTTCTTTCTTTCCTTCTTTCTCTTTCTTTCTCTTTCTTTCTTCCTCCCTCCCTCCCTTCCACTTCTTCCTTCCTTCCTTCCTCCCACTTCTTTCTTTCTTTTTCTTTCTTTCTTCCTTTCTTTCTTTCTTTCTTCCTCCCTTCCTCCCTTCCTCACTCCCACTTCTTCCTTCCTTCCTTCCTTCCTTCCTTCCTCCCTTCCTTTTCTTTCTTTCTCTTCCATCCTATAGCTCTGCTCCTGGACATCATCATTGTAGCCGGGTTGCAGAAAATGGCAAAGCGGAAAGGTCCTTATGATGTCAGCCCAGGCATTTTGGACTATCTGACGATGGATGTCTACGCCTTCCCAGCTGGTCACGCCAGCCGGGCTGCTATGGTGTCCAAGTTCTTCCTCAACCACCTGGTTCTAGCAGTCCCACTCCGTATTCTTCTTATCCTCTGGGCTTTCTTAGTGGGACTCTCCCGAATCATGGTGGGACGCCACCATGTCACCGATGTCTTCTCCGGATTTGTCTTTGGTTACATCCAGTTCCGATTGGTGGAGATTCTCTGGATGTCCTCCAACACGTGCCAGATGTTGATTTCTATGTGGTGAAGTGGAGTGAGGTCCTCATCAGCATCCTTTCATTTTCTGTTTGAGGACACAGACAAAGCAAGAGATATCTCCGAAAGGGAGATGTTCTGCAAAAGAACCATGAAGTCTGTTCTTCTAAGAGTTCTTCTAGAAGTTCTTCAAAGTTCTTCCTAGAAGTTTGTTCTTCTAATAAGCGATGGATCTAAACCTCACGAAGCTGAAGAGACCGTTCTGTCTCATGTAGCAACCTCATCTGGGAATCCTTGAGATTGATTTTTGATTGATTGATTTGGCTGTTTTTTTCCCCCCCCATGATTCCAACCAGAAAGCAAATCCAAGGATCAAGGATAATAACATTGCTTTCTCTTGCTATCTGGCTGTTGAGACATCTCATAGCTCTTGCTTTTTAATCTGGAGACAATCGTAGAATTTAATAGCGGTTGAGAAATACAGGATGAGCTTCCTTGCCCAAGTTGAGGTGTCCACCAGTTTTGTTGAGACTCTCGTTCTTGGGCATCCCAGCTTCTCTGCCTACTTTCCCAACTTGGACATCATCCAGATGTATGAACGTCCGTTTCCAGAATTCCCTAGTCCGTATGGTCGCTTGCTAAGAATTGTGGGAGATGAAGTACAACCTCCATACTTGTGGACTTCAGTTTCCAGAATTCTCTAGTCAGAATGAGAGAACTGTGGGAGAGGAAGGGCATCTTCAACTAGGGTGGACTTCAGCTCCCAGAATTCCCCACCAGCATCTTGTCAACACTGAGAATTCTGGGAACTCAAGGACCACCCCTCCTCCAGAAAGGTGGATTTCAGCTTCCAGGTGGTGAATTCTGGAAGTTGAAATTAATGCATTTGGACAATGTACCATGGGGAAAAACTTACACCATGCCTTATAAATTATTGACAATGATACAGGAGCATTCTGTATCTCTTAGACATTTTTTCCTTGTGTTATTGCCAATTTCTTAGCCAAGCAAAATTCAGGAACCATTAAGCAAGCTGGAGTAAGGTGGTGGACTAAGGCGGAAATTGTAATCCAGTTCAAAGCATCCTTAGCTCTCAAATTTACAAGTCAGTAGCCAAGTTCCCACCCAGTGGATCCTCCGATGTAAACCTTAATTTGCAAAATAAAAGGGTCTGGATTCACCTATTGTGCAGAAGTGGAATCAAACTCACAAATGTAAGATTTGCAGCAATGTTTCCCAGTCTTGGCAACTTCAAGGTGGACTTCAACTTCCAGAATTCTCATCAATGTCTAGGCTGACTGTGGAACTCTGGGAGATGAAGATCATTTCCCTGGTCATTGCCACAGTCGAAGAACCTTGACTTAGAGAGAAATCCGAGCTCAGGGTAATAAGTTGTGTTTAAATGTGGTTTGTTGCACCATTGGTGGTCAGGTTCATGGTGAGCCATAAACCAGAACAACAATGGCTGAGGTGGCATAATGGAAGCCAAGCTAAGTCTTGAAATTGTAAACCTGACTTTACCATCAAAGGATGAGTCAAAGCTGTGGCTTATGTGGTGATATTGGTTGAAGGAGCCTTGACGTAGGATTCATTGAAGCAAATGAAATGTTTTTTCTAGTTCATGCAGGGCAATATTTATGCAAACGAGGCCTCTCCGACTTTCTTATTCGAACCATAGTTTAGTCCTGTGGGGGAAGCCAACTACCCCCAACCTCGCAGAGAAAGTGTGAGGCTAAAATTGGGGGGAACGAAACAATGACTTGACTTTTAAGAGAGTCAAGTAGACCAATGAAAGGACAACTTATAGCTAAACAGGTCTGTTTTCTCCATCCACTACATTGGATGATCTAGAAGAAGAAGGATCTTCTAATGATCTTTGGAGTCTTTCTCACTTGATGGGGCTGGAATTTAACTTGTAGTACAGGGTCTGATAAGTTTGGTCTTGTTCGTTCTTTCCGATATTCAGTAAAAGAGCTTAGAGAAATGTTTTGGGGGCAACCAAAACCAATCTTGGTGCTTTTCCCAAGATTGAAGCCCCACAGAGAGGCAAAAACACCCCCCACCATCAGTGGGTCCACACAACCGCCTCCAAAAGGGAAGAATTTTGCTCCCGTCTCCATAGCAACCGTTGCAGATGGAAGGATAACTCTCCGTTATAATTCTTTTATCCTCAGAGCTGATGAGTTTCAAAGATCCATTTAAGAGCATCTGAATTCTCTCTGGTCGCCGGGTTTTGGGAGGGGGTGGTGGAAATATCCTCGGCAAATTGAATGAAGGTAATGTGATTAAATCAAATTAAATTGAATTGCCTTGGGGCTTGTATCGCCTCAGCCTAGCCCTCCAGCCAATTAACTGGGAGAGCCCTCAGCTCTCCACACTAAATGTGAACTGGTTATGCTGGTTTATGATCTTAATAAAGCTTTGAGTTGAGTTGGCTTTGGATTTGATTTTGAGATTTGCCTTGAGTTTCGATTTGAGATTGGATTTCATTTGATTTGAACGTGAACTGCTGAGGCAGACTTAAGTTTTCGGATTTTCCAAATACGCTGGCTAAGGATGGGAAGAATATGATCCCAAAATTTGGAAAAGCTGGAATCTCAAGGAATTGAAAGCAGGGCGAGAAGCAATAGGTGGTAGCTTAATAAAGAGAGACACAACTTAGAAGTAAGGAAATATTTCCTGTTGGTGAGAATGATTAATGGGGCAACTTGCCTCCTATAGCTGTGGGTGCTCTATCGTTGGAGCCTTTCAAGAGAAAAAAAATTGGAGGTCTCCTTAAGGTTGGACTAGAAGACCTCCAAAGTCCCTTCAGCCGTATGATTCCATGATTCCACAAACTCTAGGTGATTTAAATCACCATGCAACGAACACCTCTGTTTCCTTAATGGATTTGTGCATGAAGATCGCCTTGATTCTTTTGCAAACTTTTGAAGTCTTGCGTGCTCAGCAAAACATGGGGTAGATTTGTAAATATCTGGCTCTTTCTGTAAGCTGTTTCACAAATCTGTCTTCTAACGAGCATCTTAAAAACCAAAATCTCTTTCAAGATGAAGCCAAGGATATGATTCTTTTAGGTGTCGCTGAAATTCCTTGGACAGTAAAGATGACTAAGAAGCCAGTACTAACACCAGACATGTCACTAGAAGGCAAAAATCACAAAACTCTAACTCATGTATGTTGGCCATGCCATGCATGGGAATTCACTGGAGAAAGCAATTATGGTTGTTAAGGAATATGCACAGACTAACCCTTGAGTAGCAAGGTTGTGCACATGAGAAACGACTGAGGGTGATTGTGAATAAGCACTGTCAATACACCGACACACTGAGTTGTGATATTCTTTTACTTTTAGGAAAAAGCAAAGCAAAGTCCAATAAACAATCCAGGTCATACACAGATAAAGATAGTTAAATTGTCAATCCAGGGATCTTCCAAGAACAAAGTCTTCTTACCAGTTGCTGTAGTCATATGCAATAAAACAGTTCTTTTTGGAGTTGCAAACAGGAACAAGTACAGCAGTAAAACAATCAGTAAAACAGTAGAAAACAACAAGTAGCAATGGTCAAGCCGTGATCATGCAGAGAGAACAGGCAGAGAGGAGCAGAGGTAGCAATAATAATGTAATAATGAAAAATAAGCCATGATTCACGCTTCCTCTTAAGGACATTGGCTACAGAGGTAGCCAATCAGAATACAGTATGATGCAATACAGCATTACAGTTTTAAAGCTATCCACTGCATTTTGACTGCAAACATGCATTGATGGTTTATATATATTGCCAACCCAACCAGTTAGGCAATAGCCATTCTCTAACAATGTTGGGAAGAGCGGTCAAAGAGGAAAGCAGGCTACCAAAGAACACAGTGACTGGATACCCTCAAAGCTAACACCATAGAACAACCGAAAGAAGTAGTGTGAGATCAGAAGATATGGAGAGACCAGGCCTACAGAATTGCTAAAAGTTGGACACGACTGATCATCACATTAATATGATCACCAGCGAAACATAACTCCCCCAAACTCTGGGAGTTTTAGTCCATCGGCATTCGGGAAGTTTCCCACCCGTGACCCCCAAGCGAGAATTTAATCCTAGTTTTGGAAAACAAGGCAAGATCAACTCCATGTCCAAGGAAGTAGCACCTTGGACAGCGGCCGACCAGTTCAAGCTGGGAATCCAGACTACAGGGTTGAATGTTGCTTTAGCAACCGGCTTCCGGCTGAAATCAAAACCTTGATAGACGCCGTTCTTTACTTCTTACTAATGCATTCTCATTTAATGAGCTTTTGGATGGTTGGGTTTTAATACTTTAATTAGCGCTTCATGCTTTTTCCTTCCTATCCAGCCATTAGCCCGGATAGGCAGCACACCGCTGAGTTGAAAAGGGACTGTGACAATATCCCCGGCATAATTTGATTTAAAACAACCAGCATCCCATTAAAAGACTCTGTGTAACATTTCTTGATCTTTCTTTCAAAGGAACTCCGGTAAGAAAATATAGGCACCAGAGAAGCAATTGCAGTGCTTTGGAAGGGGGGGAAAAAAAAGACATTGGATGCCTTTTAATTTTAAGCTGGATAGGCTCCGAAGGAATCGTGAAGCTGCCTTTGCAATGCGTGCTAGTCATCTCCAAGGTACGTTTTTTTTTTGAGGGCAGCACCTCGCCAAATAATTTGGCAAGATTTGGGGATTACCAAAATAGGAGAGAGAAAGAAAGACCATTCCGAGGGGACAATGGCACTGAAAAAAGTGACTCAAGTTATGACCGGTTTTCACACTTGTAACCGTTGCAGCATGCCCTTGGTGATGCTTGGCATCTGGATGCTTGGCAACTGACTCATATTTACGACGGCTGCAGTATCCACTTTCGCGACCTTCTGACAAGGGGGGAAGCCGGATTCATCTTAACCACGGTGTGGCTAACTGAACAACTGCAGTGATTCTCCTTAACATCTGCAGCAAAGAAGGTTGTAAATGGGGACAAAGCTCACTCAACAACTGTCTCACTTAGCGGTTCGTAAGTCGGGGACTAATGTACGGAGGACGGATAGGAACTGCAAGCAGCAGAAATCGAGGTGCGAGCTCCTCCTGCAGTGCTGTCGACCTCCTTGACCAGTGTCCGGTCTTGCTTAACAACGGACGTCTGCTGTTCAGTGTCGGTCGTAAATTGAGGACTAACATATGGAGGACGGATAGGAACTGCAAGCAGCAGAAATCCAGGTGCCAGCTCCTCCTGCAGTGTTGTCGACCTCCTTGACCAGTGTCCTTTCGGGCCAGCACGGATGCCAAGCTGGCCGGAAAAAAAAAATACGTTGGGTGAAGCGGTTTGAGATGGGGGTTTTCTCCAGCTGCCGATTAAGCAGGAAGCGGTTGGCAAAAGTGGAGACGTTTCCAGCCAGCTGAGCAAGGAAAATTCTCTGCCTGAATCAGCACAAAATCAGAATTGTATTTTGGAAGCCTCTGAGAAATTACGGTGACGGGAAAGAGCTCGCCGGAGACAACCAAGAAACTTTCTACGGAGAGGAAGATAAAAGAGGAATATGGTATGGTCCGGCGATGGCACATGGGTGCGGCGGCACCAAGTTCCGAAAAAGGGAGCACTTTGTCAGGGTCGTCACCAGGAAGAATCTTGGTGGCGCAGCAGACTAAAGTGCTGTTAAGTAGCACCAGCTGCCTGCAATTACTGCGAGTTAAAATCTCACCAGGCTCAAGGTTGACTCAGCCTTCCATCCTTCCGAGGGAGGTAAAATGAGGACCCGGATTGTGGGGGCAATAAGCTGACTTTGTATAAAAAAAAACACCGCTTAGGGGGAGCCGAAAGCCCTACTAAGCAGGTATATACAAAAGTATGAAGGCTATTGCTTAACGCATTGTAAGCCGCCCTGAGTCTCTGGAGAAGGGCGGCATATAAATCGAACCAATAAATAAATAAGAGGAGCAGCCCAGGAGGCATGTATGCGCCAGATAAGGTACTTCTGGGTTCCAGGACACGCAGGCGCGCTGGCAAGCAAGTCTTCCGGTTACTGGCACGCATGTGCATGCACCGATCAGCTGGCCGACGCGCATGTTCACACCAGAAAACAGAAGGCCAGCACTTCCGGTTTCCAGCTCTGCCGCACGCTCAGAGGCCAGCTGATCGTCACATGCACATGCGCGACAGGAACCCGGAAGAGGAACGGACACCGCCACGTATGCCAAGCAACATGGCTCCATGTGCCACTTCAGGCACGGGTGCCATAGGTTCGCCATCACGGCGGTATAGTCTCTCCGACTTCACCAACAAAGGCCCTTCCAATCCTGTTATTCTATATATATACCGTACTTTTCGGAGTATAAGACGCACTCCCCACCCCCCCAAAACAGGGTGGAAATGTTGGTGCATCTTATACACCGAATACAGCCATTTTTGGCCTCCTGAAGCCCCACCCTGTGCGTCCTGTTTTTGCGAAAGTTTTTGAGGGTTTGGGAGGCAGAGTGCTCCTGGAGCCCGGGGAGGCCAAAAACTTTTTTTTCTTGCTTACCTCTTCAAAATCCTGGTGCGTCTTATAGTCCCAAAAATACGGTGTATATATATATTGTTATTCTGAACCAACACTGGAGGCGTACTCTTGAAGAACTTGAATTGTACTTGAAGGAACAATCAAACGAAAGATATTTAAGGGACTGGAGAAGATGGATAGATTACATCCAAAATAAATATCGGAATAAGACGTTACAGATAGGGTTTGGATAAGTAGGTTAGATATTTGGAGTGTTTTTAAGCAATTAAATTGGTGGGGTAATTAGGGAATTGAAGAATCGAGAAAGGTTGAATGTTATAATTATTTAGACTAGGATTTTGATTATTGAACGTTATACCCTGTATTTGATCTGGGAAGGGGGGAGGGGAGGGGAAGAGGGGGGGGGTGGGGGATGGAAAGGGGAAGGGGAAGGGGAGGGGAGAGGGGGGAAACATGTAAACCTTTTGTAAAACTCTTTTAATTAAAAAAAAAGAGGGACAATTTCAACATCAGGTAACACCACTTTATACGGCACTGGTGAGGCCACACTTGGAATTATGTGCCCTAGTTCCAGTCTCCATGATGCACAAAAGATGCTAGGATCTTAGAAAGTGTGCAGAGAACAGCAACAAAGACCATAAAGGGTCTGGAGCAGTGGTGGGTTTCTACCGGTAGTGGCGGCGGTGGGAGGCTCCGTCCATTCGCCCGGACGTCATCACGGACGCAGAAGCGCCACGCGTAAGCGAAGGAAGCCCTCACAGTTCTGAACCAGTAACAAAGGTAAGTGGTCTGGACGCTACATCATATGATAGTTAAGGAAACTAGGTTTGTTTAACCAAGAGAAGAATTGGGGGAAAATTAAGAAGCAATGGGTGGAAACTAATCAAGGAGAGAAGCAATTTAAGACTAAGGAGAAATTTCTTGACAGTGAGAACAATTAACCAGTGGAACAACTTGCCTTCAGAAGTTGTAAATGCTCCAACACTGCAAGGTTTTAAGAAGAGATTGGACAACCATTTGTCTAAAGTGGTGTAGGGTTTCCTGCCTAAGCAGGGGGTTGGACTAGAAGACCTCCAAGGTCCCTTCCAAACCCTATTATCCTATGATTCTTTCATATAAACTTTGCATTCTAAATCCAGTCCTTGAACAATTATTTCTTTGGTCATTTGGCCTTAATATTGTCTCTTCAGCTTTCCAAGGACTCCATCTTGTGGAGATACCCGATTATCCTACGATTTTTCTTCTGCTGCTTGGAAGCTTTTAAACGAATGCGCATTTTAATTTAAACAGACGGTGAAAGAATGACGTACACACTCAATATTAGCTATGGATTGTTAAAGCATGTTGCACGTATGTACTCTTTATATAGTTCAATTGTATATTGTTGAAGAGTGCATTACAGACTTAACGTTTAAACTGTGTATTGTTAAGGTATGTATTTATATGCACGCTACTTAAAATGTTTCTGAAATTCTGCAATTCTTAAAAGTATGTAGCATACCTATTCTTTAAATATTATTCAAACTCAATAGTGTTAAGATACGTAATATGCACACTATTTGAAGGTTGCTCAAATGCCGTATCGTTAAAAGCATTTATTTATTATTTATCAAAATTATATAGCTGCCCATCTCATAAAGCAAGATCCTCTCTGGGCAATGTACAACAAATATTACCTACAGTGTATAAAAATACACCTTTTTAAAAATTGTTTTCCTGGCGCGCATCTCCCCTTGTTCACTCTTCTACGTGTTTGCACAAAATGTTAGGTATTATTTGTTCTCCTGAGTTTGATGGGTTGCCTTGGAGATATATAAATCTCTGGAGAACATGGCATTCATAGTAACGGGCTGGGAGAAGGTACGTAGTGTGAACTAATTCCGAGCGTCAAGATGAAGGATCCGGTCCTCTGTTTCTAGGATCCGCTATTTGCGCAAAGCAAGATTCTTGCATCACGGACGGTGTGTAAGTGTAGAAAAGAAAATCCAGGCTGGGATTATTAAACCATAGTTTATTGGCTGAACTATGTTTGAATGCAGAAAGCTGGAGTCACTAGGCTTCTCCCTCCCACCTTCTATATTAAGCAATTCTGTGATCAAAAATTCATTTTGCCCATTCTAGTCAGTTCCATTATGGCTGGTCAATTTCAGGAGAGGAATATTCTCTTTCATTCTAAGGATCTGTATCTTCCGTATTTTCCCTCCCTTCTTTTCTTCCTTTTCTTTTTCCTTTCCTTCTTTCTTTCCTTCCCACTTTTCTACATTTTTTCCTTCATCCTTCCTTGCCTTCCTTCCTTTCTCATTTTCCTTCCTAATTCTTGGTCTTCCTTCTTTCCTTCCTTCCTTTTCCCTTCCTCCCTTCTTTCTTTCCCTCCCTTCTAATTTTTCCTTTTCCTTTTTCCCTCCTTTCTCTTCCTCTCCTTCCTCATCTACTTCCCTCCCTCCCTCCTTTCCTCTTCCCTCCCTCTTTTCCCTCCTTTCTTTTTCCCTTCCTTTCTCTTTTTCATCTTTTTTCCTTATCTTCCTTCCTTCCTTCCTGACCTTCCTTCCTTCTCTTCTTCTCCTCCCTCCTTTCCTCCGCTCTCCTTTTTCCCTCCTTTTACCCTTCCGTCTCATTTTCATCTTTTTTCCTAGTCCTTTCCTTCTTTCTATCTTCCTGACCTTCCTTCCTTCTCTTCCCTCCTCCCCTTTCTCTTTT
>WNWU01019864.1:0-18106 GCA_012654045.1 Ptyas mucosa
GGAGATAATGAGTTCTAGCCCCGCCTTAGGCATGAAAGACAGCTGGGTGACTTTGGGCCAATCACCAGGAGAGTGGGAGTTCTAGTCCAGACTTAGGCATGAAAACTAGCTCGGTGACTTTGGGTCAGTCCCTCTCTCTCCGCCTAACCCTCCCGTCACAGGATTGTCATGGTGGGGAAAATAGGAGGAGGAAGGAGTATCAGGTGTGTTCTTCCCCTTGAATTGTTTATAAAAAACAACAAAGGCAGGATCTAAGTAAAATAAATAACTACATACATACATACATACATACATACATACATACATACATACATACATAGAACCTCATTGCACTTCTTCCGGAAGGGCAGTAATCAGTGGTGGGATTCAAAATTTTTTTACTATCAGTTCAGTGGGCGTGGCTTGGTGGGCAGGGCATGACAGGGGAAGGCTACTGCAAAATCTCCATTCCCACCCCACTCCAGTGGAAGGATATTGTAACATCCCCATTCCCACCAGGAGTGGGTTCTACTTACCTTTACTACGGGTTTGCATCGTCCATGGCGCATCGTGCCTGCGCAGAAGCTTCTGAGCATTGGGCAGATCACTTATGATGATGTCCGGGTCAGTGGGCGGAGCCTCCCGGCGGTTTTACTACCGGTTCTTGCGAACCGGTCCGAACCGGGGACAACCTACCACTGATTCCCTCCCCACTCCACTAACCTGCTTTCCAGCTCCATTCTCCTGTGCATGGCAACAAAAGAAGACCCAGCTGATCAGCTGGGACTTGATCAGCTGGGACTCAATCAGCTGGGACTCGATCAGCTGGGACTCGATCAGCTGGGACTCGATCAGCTGGGACTCGATCAGCTGGGACTCGATCAGCTGGCGCTCAGGAGGCAGTGAATAGATCAGGGGGCAGGGCCAGCCAGAGGTGATATTTGCCAATTCTCCAAACTACTCAAAATTTCCGCTACCGGTTCACCAGAACCGGCTGAATACCATCTTGGGCAGTAATCCAGTCTGACTATTTCTGAAGTCCCACTTCCCTTGAGCCGAGCCTCAGACCAGATGTTTTTCTGCTTGATTCCTCCTAGGCTAAAGTGCCACAACAAATGTACCAAAGAGGCCCCGCCGTGTCACCTGCTGATCATCCACCGTGGAGGTAAGAGCCACTACAGTCACGTTTCTAATTTTAAACCGAATACCTTAATTACCAGATTACGCTAAAAAACTTATTGGTTCAAGAAGCGATAAAATAACAGATCGCCAACGGTGGAAAGTTTTGCTCCGCCTCTTTCTTTGTTTTGATTTTCCTCTTCTCCAGCCTTTTCTCTTTCTTTCTTTCTCTCTTTTGTTTTTGATTCAGCAAGATTAGTCCGGACAGAATCTGTGCCATGTGACATCAACAATCCGTTGCGGAAGCCCCCCAGATATTCAGATCTGCACATCAGCCAGACGCTTCCCAAAACCAACAAAATCAACAAGGTGAGATGTTACGAAAGTCGCACAACCCTGGAGTTGCTTTCTAATTTAGTCATACAGGTAGTGCAGTTAGGGACTAAAAGGGATGCTAACTTGTTTCCCAATTTAGAAAGCAGTAGATACAGAATGTGGATTGAGAATAAGGGTGTTTATTGTTCACTCTTGTTATGACTGCAAGGAATTGAGAGGAAGGACCTGTGTCTAAAAATCTAGTGAACTGATGAACAGGACAGAATAGGAAATATATTACGGGCTATCCTCGGCTTACAACCATTCTTACAATCAGTCCTTGGCTTACAACCATTCCTACAACCAAATCTAGAGAACTGATGAACAGGACAGAATAGAAAATATATTACAGGCAGTCCTCAGCTTGCAACCATTCTTACAACCAGTCCTCAGCTTACATTCATTCTTTACCACCAAATCTAGAGAACTGATGAACAGGACAGAATAGAATATATATTATGGGCAGTCCTCGGCTTACAACCATTCTTACAACCAAATCTAGAGAACTGATGAATAGGACAGAATAGAAAATATATTACAGGCAGTCCTTGGCTTACAACCATTCTTACAACCAAATCTAGAGAACTGATGAATAGGACAGAATAGAAAATATATTACAGACAGTCCTTGGCTTACAACCATTCTTACAACAGCTGTCTTAGCATTCCGACGGTCATGCAATTCAAATGCAGGTGCTTGGTAATCAGCGTTTATTTATGATGATGGTTGTGGCATACCAGGGTCAGGCCATCGGCATTGGCAACCTGCCACCATTGGCTTCTGACAAGCAAAGTCTATGGGGGGAAGCCGGATTCACTTAACAAGCAGACGATTCACTTAACAGCTGCAATGATTTGCTTAAGAAAGCTTTTAAAAGTGGGTACAACCCACGCAACAACCACTTTGCTTAGTGATGGAAATTCTGGCCCCAATTCTTGCCTTAAGTCAGAAACTACCCATTTAGCAAATCCTGTTTCTTGAATAAGTTTTGTAGGATTCTGAGTTTTGTTGTTGTTGTTGTTTGCAATGTGGAAGAATCCCAAAGTTGCTTTATTTCAAGAGCCAACTGGACTTTCTTGTTTTCCTTTGAAGACATTTCGCTTCTCATCCAAGTCTTCAGCTCTGGCTGGACAGTGGGCAATGGAAGGATTTATACTCCTTGCAGACAGCTGGTCATTTGCATTCTTTGAGAGAGTCGTTGAGGCCACTTGCGAGGTTTGTCTGTCTCCTCAGGGTCACCCAAGTAGTGCAACTGGGTGTGGAGCCTTCTTGGAACTATTGAGTTGTAGACTGGAGATAGGTGATGTCGTATCCCTCCCCCCTCTGTTGAGAGAGGGCTGTTCAATTTTGACATAGATGACCTCTTTGACCCCTCTTTCATACCAACGGTCCTCTCTGTCCAAAATGTGAACTTTGCTGTCTTCGAAAAAGCAGCCTTTGTCTTTTAAATGCAGATGGACTGCTGAATCTTATCCTCGTGGGTTTGTTCTCCTATGTTGCGCCATGCGTTTATGAAGTGGTTGTTTTGTTTCCCCAATGTACAGATCTGCACATGGCTCACTGCATTGTACTGCATATATATACCACGCTGCTCAGTTTGTGTCTGGGCGTTTTATCCTTGGGATGGACAAGCTTCTGCCTTAGTGTATTCTTGGGGTTTGAAGTGTGCCTAATGCGGAAGAATATAGTACGTTGATTCCTTTCTCCGCCACTCAAGATGCTGAAGTGCTTCACAACTTTGCTAAGCCAACTTTTGTTTAAGCCAAGGTTCGTAGCATCAACTACAATTGGCTCTTTCCGTCTGTTATGAACACTCTTCCGCGATGGCTCAAATTGAGCACAAAGAAGCGAGAGACAGAAACAAATATTGGCACCAAACAAGCGCTTACAGCGACTTGACCGAATTAAGATCCTGTTTTAAGTCTTAAGGCATGAAAAGGCCCTTCCTTTTCTTTGCAAAAACGGCTTGTGGCTCTTGATCGTAGAGCTGTGACGGGAGAGGAACAACAGGGCAGCTGGCCAGTTGCACTGAGGTTGGGGTCAGCCAGCAGCCACCGCGGAACTAAACCATTAAGGGACGCCAAAGTTGGATTCAGAACACTGCTTCTCTGCCAGCAAGTTCCTAAGAAAGCACCAGAACTAGTTGGAACATGGTTGTCATTCCGTCGAGTTATTAAAAGTCCAGCAAAATATAAATATAAATTTATATCAAATTTATATTTCGCTGATAAAGAAATAAAGGGAGACTAGTATAGATCTATTTCAAGCTACTTAGTTCTCATCAGCTAGCCATACCCTTACTCGGATTCGAACTTGGGCTGCCTGCATGTTAGGCAGTTGTATTAACCTCTGAGCCACAAGTTCTCCTCCCTTCATCAGCTTGACCCAGGGGAGAGATTAAGTGTTTTTCTATCGAGACACGTAGTCTGCCCCAGCATATGAGAGGGAGCATCCTGCATCCCTTTCGCCTTTCAGCTCCAATCCAGGAACTGGCAGCAGACTTTTATTTATTTATTTTTATTTATTTTTATTTATATTTATATGCTGCCCTTCTCCGGAGACTCAGGGCGACTTACAATGCGTTAAGCAATAGCCTTCATACTTTTGTATATTTTATACAAAGTCAGCTTATTTGCCCCCACAAACCGGGTCCTCATTTTACCCACCTTAGAAAGGATGGAAGGCTGAGTCAACCTTGAGCCTGGTGAGATTAGAACTCGCAGTAATTGCAGGCAGCTGGATGTTAAATGCTGCCTTAATAGGAGGCATTAGCCTGCTACGCCACTCAGGCTCCTAGGCAGCTTTCATGGTTTAAAGCAATACTAGAACTTACAGTCTCCCACTTTCTAGACTGGTGCCGTAACCACTAGACCAGTGTTGGTGAAACTTTTCGGCACAGTGCCGAAACGGGAGCGCACAAGCGTGGGGGAACACCAGAAACCAGAAGAGCAGCTCTCCGGCACGCATGCGTGTGCTGGGAAGCTGAGCTTCTGGTTTTCCGGCGAGCGCATGCACCCCAGTCACCTGGTCTCTGTCATTTTCCAAGAAGGCCCCGTGCTTCTCCTGTGGCAAAACAAACAAATCAACAATCTGCAGACTCTTGTGGTTTAGGCTGCAATCTAGATTCTCATCCATCATTTTTTAAATGGAACAAAAGAGTAGCCTTTGCATTGTTTTAAAGTTGTTTCCTGCTTCTCAGAGACAGGGCAGGAAGAGAGAGGCTGCTTGGAAAAGACGGGTTGCAAAAAAAAAAGAAGCTTTATTTGATTTTGATGTGTGTCTCTGGACGGCAGGATAAAGAGGTGGGGGCCAAATTACGTAGGTATGCACAGTCAAGGCATCTTATGTGTTGTTAGTGGCCTATTGCAAAACGTTGGGAAACTTGGTCGTTTTTAGGCATGTTTGCATATAATTGAAAAAGGCCAGGGATGGCAAATCTAGGTTGATTTTAGGCATGAAAACCGGCTGGGTGATTTTGGCCCAATCACCAGTGATAGTGAGTTCTAGTACCGCCTTAGGTGTGAAAGACAGCTGGGTGGCTTTGGGCCAATCATTAGTAGATGTTAAGTCCTAGTCCCGCCTTAGACATGAAAGCTGGCTTGGTGACTCTTGGCCAATCACCAGGAGACTCTGAGTTCTAGTCCGGAATGTAAATGGGATCTCATTGGATGAAGACTTCAGGAGTCAGTAACAAGACCTGCTTGGTCTTGTTGGATAATGGAGAACTTTGATCTCCATCAACGGTATAAGGACTCCTGTCTTGGGAAGGGGGTTGACTAGAAGACCTCCAAGGTCACTTCCAGACCTATGATTCTACGATTCTTAAGCTTCCTCTTTGATTACTTGGACATCTGGGTGCTTCAAGGTGGAACCCCAGAAAGCCCCCCCTCTCTCTCTCTTTCTCTCTGCCGACTCCAAAGTTTGGTGAAAGAGGGCAAGTGAACAAGCAGGAACGGCTCTGTTAAGAGAAGACAGATATTTAGATGGAGACTTGCCTTAAGGGTACCTCCCCACTCCCCTAATTAATTTGAAGTTTCCCCTCGTCTTCTTCCAACTCCTAGGCACTCTTTGCCAGCGCTAGGAACTCTTCTTCACCACGGCGTTATCAGACAGTTGGCAGGCGGTAGCGTTCAGAGAGCTGCGTTCAGGATGTGCAGCCTGGCGCGAAGCTCCCGTCTGTCGCACCTTATCGTGAAATGCCCTCGCTTGCCCCTTTTAAGTTAAATGGCCCGTGAGGAATGATGGATGGGGGAATCACTGGAGCCAAGCTGGATCCTCCAGTGGGGACACAATGGGCTTTCCCTGCCTCCTTTTCCTCCACCCCGAAGATCCTACCATGTCTCCCGGCTGCTCAGGTAGCCCCGGTGTAGCTGTACTACCAGGAAGCACCAGGTGGTGGTTTTACTATCCAAACACGTGGTGAGAATTTCTCAGTCTATGGGCAAGATGTGCTGGGAATTGGGTAGCCTCCTAGCTAGTTAAAGAAATCCTAATGCCTACCCGCTCCCCCACTCTCTCTCCCTCTCCCTTTTCTCTCTATTTTTTCTTTTTCTCTTTGTTTTTTCTCCCTCCCTCTCTTTCTCTCTCTTTCTCTCTCTCTCTCTAAGTTTCTGTTTTTTCTCCCTCTGTCTCTCTCTCTCCCTCTCCCTCTTTCCTCTCTCTCTCTTCCTCTCTTTCTCTCTATTTTTCTTTTTCTCTTTCTGTTTTTTCTCCCTCCCTCCCTCTCTTTCTCTCTCTCTCTCTCTCTATTTTTCTCTCTCTGTTTTTTCTCCCTCCCTCCCTCTCTTTCTCTCTTTCTCTCTCCCTCTCCCATTTTCTCTTTTTCTCTCTTTCCCTCTCTTTCTGTCTCACCCTTTCTCTCTCTTTCTCTCCCTCCCTCTTTATTTCCCCCCCCCCCTCTCTTTTGCATTTTGTTTTGGAGACTTTTTGTAGAAAGGCTCACACAGAGCTGGAAAACCCGCACTCAAAACTCCTTCCAGGAGGTGGGCAGTCCCAATAAAAAGTTAATGACGCCAGCATCCTCAGCAGCTGGAATGAGAACGAATAAAGCTACGACACTAAAGCTCAATGAATAAAATATAAAACCAGCCTCAGAATGGGAACCTTTTGAAACTTAGCACTAGCCTGCCTCACTTGTTCCAGCCGAAGGAGTCCACAGCAGACCCTGTCGGCCAGGTAATTCTGACTGGCCGGGGTCAAGGAAAAGAGCCTTTTCTGCTGTGGCCCCAGCACTGTGGAACAGCCTACAACCGGAAGTGAGAACTGCTCCCACCCTTTTACCCTTCTGTTCTGACCTAGGCTCCCTTAAAAAGCCGGAAACAGAGTTTTGGTCCAGACAAAACCTCTTTTATTTACACGACTGTGAATTCCTTTCATTCACAGTCAGCAAGGCCTGTCCAAACAGTTTTTCAAAGGAATATTTATCAACACAATATTTATCTCGCTTGGCAAGCTGCCACGTAACTTGTTTCCAAACGCAGAGTAAGGTAAAACTTGGCGCAGAGTCCCTTAGAGTCATGAACTTCCTACTCTTGAAACGACCAACCACCCGAATTGTTTCCTGCAAAAGCCCACTTCCCGTTCACTCCTCTTTTGTTTCCTATGGGAGGGGCCAATCATCTCCAAAGTGTGGCTTTACTCCCAAGTTGACCTTGTTTTCTGAATTGTTCTTGTCTTCTGGGAGTTCTGTGCATGCACACATTGGGAACGAGCTCCAGCTGTTCCTCTGCCTCACTGCTGTCTAGTTCCCTCTCTGCCTCCGACACAGAGCCCTCGTCCGAGCTCTCCCCAGCCCCCAGGACTCGCCCATATTCCTTCCCAACCTCCTCACTGTCCAACTTTGCTGCCAGCTCCACTGGCCGCTGGCGGGCCACAACACCTTCTGTTAGAGAACAACCACCATCCTTAGCAATGCAATTTTTGATCCCAACTGAGGTCACAAGTCACAGAGCTACCTGTAGATTGTCAGGGTTCTGATGGATGCCCTAATTAAATCATGAGCCTCGAGCCAAGCTTCAAAAGAAATCCAGTTATTTATTAGGAGCTTCATGTTCGTTCCAAGTGAAGCCAACTCTGACCCCACGTAATTTACGACCCAATCTTGACCCTGTTTCCTTCCTCCCCCTAGGGTGTGTCATCAGTCACATTTGCCAATGGAGCAATTTCGCAGGTTGTAGAGATCACTCCCCTCCGGCCACTGTGGGTAACCCTGGGAGACAGCCTTGAGAGAGATATGTCTGGAATGTGCTTTTGTTTTTGGCTGCCATGCTGCTTCGCCATTTTCCCATCCCCCTTGCCTATGGCAATTCGAGACCAGGCCCAGCGATGCTTTGCGAGTTGACATAGATCTTCTGGAGAAGCCCAAACTGGAGACCTTCATGCGTGCTTGTTAAGTGCTCACCCGACTGTTCTTCCTTCTCTCGTAGGATCACATTCCAGTGCCCTACCAGCCTGATTCTAGCAGCAATCCCTCCTCGACGACGTCGTCCACCCCTTCTTCACCAGCTCCTCCCCTGCCACCCAGCGCCACGCCGCCTTCGCCTTTGCACCCCTCCCCACAGTGCACACGGCAACAAAAACAGTTCAATTTGCCAGGTAAATGAGACATATTCAGTAATCATTCAGTCACTATTCGGTGCAGCAGCCAGCTCCTGCCAGCGATCCTAGTGTAAGGGAAGGAGTGGCAGCATCTGGGGGCAGAGTGAAAAGGGGCATCAGCCTGGAATCCCTGCGTAGCCACAAGGGAACTGAGTCCAACTTCTCTTCAATTCCATTGATCCTTATCTAACTCCAAACAGGTGCTAACCATTAATTGAGAAAATTCCTATGTAGAGGCAGGAGTAGCGAGAAATCAGTTTAATTGGACTTTCAGATGTGGAGCTGGTCTTTCATACCTGACACCTAGGATCTAGTACAGGGGTGTCAAACTTACAGCGTCACATCGTTGTTACGTGATGTATCGCAATATTTTTTTTTCCTTCGCTAAACTGGGTGTGGGTGTGGCCAGCGTATGACGCATCTGGCCTGCACACCACAAGTTTTAACACCCCTGATCTAGTATGTTTTTAACCAATCCGGCTCCTTCTGATGCCTCTTGAGTGAGCTGGGGGTTGGAATGTAACAGCAAATGAAACGTTCAAGGAACGGGACTCCAAAATGGCTGAACCGAACAGATGGAATTTTGCTGTTCTCAAAATCTTTGGGTTTTGCTTACAGTGAGCTTTTTCATATAGATATATATGCAGAAATATATGCAGAAATAGAAAAATATGCAGAAATATTTGCAAGCAGCCGTCCAGTTGGAGGGTTATTCCAGATGTCCACTGAGCGATTTGCTGGAGCTAAACTCTGCCAGTTTGCATCGATAAAAACAATTAAGCATTTGGCCCAGTTTTTTTTAGCGAGCCAGTTCAATTCAGGAGCTCGCCGCTGGGTCCTGGCAAAAATTTAGGAAGACGCAGACATGAAATTCACCAAGGATGAACTCCTTTTGTTTTTCCAACTTAGAAGTCAGGAGAAATTGCCTAACTTTACACCAGTAGCGATGGCAGCTCGAGGCTCCGCCTACCCACCCAGTCATCACCACTTCCTGGTTTTAACCACAAAGTAACCTGTTTTTTACCCTCTGCGCATGTGCAGAAGGGTTTGTGCATGCGCAGAGGATCGGCACACACACATGACGCATGGCGCGTGCATTTCTGAACCGGTAGGGGAAGTAAGTAGATTTCACCCCTGGTTCGCACCTATTCGGGAGAACCGGTTGCTATCTTTCTAAGCAGTTTGGACAACCGGTTGTTGGAAGAAATCTTATTTTGGTTTTTTTTCCCACTTTACAGGGCTAATCCTGTAAGGAAGGCAGGAAGGAAACATTCTGGTGGTATTTCTAGCCTAATCTTTATTGCCCTGCTTACAGAAACTGCCTCTCTGGTTAACCCTTGTTACATTGTAACAGCTAAGGCGGAGCGCCCATTGATGTGAGTGATGTTGAGTTGGCCACGCCCACATGGTCACATGACATCCCCCCGAGCCACGCCTACCCAGCTGGTCATTAGGGCAGAGAACCGGTTATTAAATTATCTCTGAGGTCCCTTTCAGACCCTCTGATTCTATGTTCTATTCAGAATGGAAGCCCTGCTAATCTCTGATTTCTCCTAATCCGTGTGTTTTCACTTTTTCAGCTTCTCACTATTATAAGTACAAGCAGCAATTCATTTTTCCAGGTAAGTAATCTACTGACAATGGCAAAATTAGTTCTAACCAGAAGCTCTGTTAGAAATTCAGAAAGTTTTTACCTGCATGTACCCAGGGGAAGTGGTAGCTCAGTGGCCAAGACATTGAGCTTGTCGATCGAAAGGTCAGCAGTTCAGCGGTTCGAGTCCCTAGTGCCGCGTAATGGGGTGAGCTCCCATGACTTGTCCCAGCTTTTGTCAACCTAGCAGTTCGAAAGCACATTAAAAAAATGCAAGTAGAAAAATAGGGACCCCCTTTGGTGGGAAGGGAACAGCGTTCCATGGGCCTTTGGTGTTGAGTCATGCCGGCCACATGACCATGGAGACGTCTTCGGACAGCGCTGGCTCTTCGGGTTTGAAACAGAGATGAGCACCATCCCCTAGAGTCGGGAACGACTAGCACATATGTGCGAGGGGAACCTTTACCTTTTTACCTAGGGGATAGGTTGGTTATCCATGCAAAACAGAGCCGTTGCTGGAATTCTTGTAAATCCCTTCCTTCTCGCCTCAATAAACCTTGTTAAAGAGAAACTCTCTGAGCATGGTGTTGGGTTTAGGTTTCTGCCAATCACCTTGGCAAACTGTGTCTCATCAACTCCAGAAAAAAAAAAAAGGAAGGAAGGAAGGAAGGAAGAAATAGTTGGAATACGGGAAAGGAGTGATGGGGAGCATCTGGAGCAGGTTATGTTCTGGCTATGATGACTCTTATGGTTGGTTGCACAGTCAGCCAGACGTTTTAGACTGGATTGGGCATTTTTATCGACTTATCGAGCCCTTCCCAAGGACCTGAGGTAGGCAGATGTTGTCTTAATAAGATGAAAGGTCTCATCGCAGGATGTCAGCCATTCCGAATCGAGCTGCCTTTTGCAATTGACCGATGGGGATTTTTGTGTCAATGCCGATGGTATTTTGGGACTGCGCCCAAGGCGCCGATGACGACGTTACATTTTGCAGCAGGCCTTCTCCCTAAAATAATTTCCGCATTCGTGTTTTATAACTGTCCCCCTAACACACCCAGCCATTGCTGAAGTGACATAAAAACCCATCCTGGTTATTATAATTTGGGCAGAACAAACGGTTGGGGGACTCGAGAAGATACCGGGAAATAGCCGGTGGGGAAATGATCTGTGATAGCATTCGACAACGAGGCTGCTGGTCTCCCTGGAGTCGTTGAATGAAAAAACACAGACGATTGTTCTGAAAATTTCCCACGTCCAGGTTGCCCTCCCTGGAGATGCCATTTGATTCCGCTTCCCCTTTCTACACATTTCCCAACGTAGCTCCCGTCAGAGGCGATGATTCTCCGGGGGAATGGAACGGTGCCCGTTTCATTTAAAAAATGCTTTTTCCCAGGGCAGGGTTGATTAGTCTCGACTGCTGGCAATGCTACCGTTGGCTTTGTGAGACACAGCACCCAGCATTTGGCCGATGGTTTGATCACCACCTTGAGGGTCCTTCTGAGAGTGTCCCATCGCTCACGACTTTTCCGAACAGGATTTTCTTTTTCTTTCCAGATGTTGTGCCAGAGGTGCCCACCAGACCACCTCAAGTTGTCCTCCATCCAGTGAATTCAGACCCAATGTAAGTGTCTCGCTCTTTGTCCTCCCCTTTGGAACCATGGCCCAACCCGTCTTTAGACATTATTTCTCCTGTTCCTCCTTTATTACAAAGGAAATCTCCTCGTTCTCGTTCTCGCTCTCCTTTTCTCCTCCTTCTCCTCCTCCTCTTCCTCCTCCTCCTCTACTACTACTACTTCTCCTCCTCCTCCTCCTCCTCCTGCTTCTTCTTCTCCTCCTCCTCCATTTCTTCTTCTTCTTCTTCACCTCCTCCTCCTCCGCCTCCATTTCTCCTCCTCCTCCTCCTCCTCCTCCATTTCTTCTTCTTCTCCTCCTCCTCCTGCTCCTCCTCCATTTCTTCTCCTTCTCCTTCTCCTCCTCCATTCCTTCTCCTTCTCCTTCTCCTTCTCCTTCTCCTTCTCCTTCCTTCTCCTCCTCTTCTTCTTCCTCCTCCTCTTCTTCTTTTGCTTCTTCTTCCTCCTCCTCCTCCTCCTCCTCTTCTTCTGCTTCTTCTTTTTCCTCTTCCTCCTCCTCCTCTTCTTCTTCTTCCTCCTCCTCCTCTCCTCCTCCTCCTCCTCCTCTTCTTCTTCTTCTGCTTCTGCTTCTTCTCCTTCTCCTTCTCCTCTCCTTCTCCTCTCCCTCTCCTTCTCCTTCTCCTCCTCCTCCTCCTCCTCCTCCTCTTCTTCTTCTTCTTCCCACCCCTCCTCCTCCTCCCTCCTCCCTCCTCCCTCCTTTCATACTAGCTTCTTTGGAAAAACACAGCTAGTTTCCTGGGTAGGGGAGAACAAAAGACCACATCCAATCTCTTTGGCTCAAGAGGTTACCTTGAGATGCCTCTTGCCGAAGAGTATGGATTTTGATCCTTTAAAAAAAAAAACCACACAGACAGGCGAATCAATTCATTTCTAATTCCATCACTCTCACATGTATTCCATTACTTGTAGTTTTATAAACATATAAAGATGATCTCCTTTTTAAATATATATATATATATATATATATATATCTAAGCTTGCAGTTAAACTCATTTTTCCCTTAAACCGTCGGTGTTTCCAGTAGCCTTTCCCACTCTCCTAATGCATTTCTGCACGGATTGTCATACATTATTTCTAAGGCATCTTCTGGTCATGAACCTCTCTACAGGACTCGGGGCAGGCCATCCCCCTAAAAGTAGACCGTTCGCCATTCGTGCGTGAACCCCGAGAAACTGGCCTCAAATTAGCTGGCTTGAAAATAGAAACGAAAAGAAACCCCTCCGGCTGGTTTTCTGTGAACTAGTTCAGTAAGTGAGTTCCCCCAGCATTTTGGCACTCCCACTTCTCAGGAGAAGCTGCCGATGCTCTGGTTAGCCAGAGGCACCCCTGTTCATCTCCTACTGTAGTGCTTCCAAGGTAGCGATGTTGGGGCAGTTTCAATTCTGAGCATAAGGATCGGCAGCCGGTTGCTCCCCCAATGTGTCTGCTGAAATGTTCAAGTCTTTGTGATAGAGCGAGGAGACGTTCTCTAGCAATCCGTCACTGGAGATTTTTAAGAAGAGACTGGACAGTCATTTGTCTGGTAAAGGGGCTCCTGCTTGAGCAGGGGGCTGGACTGGAAGACCTCCAAGGTCCCATCCAATCCTGTTATTTTATATTCTGTAAAGAAGATTCACTATCAGAAAAGGGAGGAAGGAAGGAAGGAAGGAGGGAGGGAGGGAGGGAGGGAGGGAGGGAGGGAAGGAAGGAAGGAAGGAGGCAGGAAAGAAGGAAGAAAAAAAGAAGGAAGGAAAGAAAGAAGGAAAGAAAGAAAGAAAGGAGGGAGGAAAGAAGGAAGGAAGGAAGAAAAAGAAAGGAGGAAAGAAGGAGGGAGGGAGGAAAGAAGGAAAGAAGGAAGAAAGAAAGGGAGGAAAGAAGGAAGGAAGGAAGAAAAGAAAGAAAGAAGGAAGGAAGGACCCTTGATTCAAAATAATTTGGCACAGTAGGTATCCTCCTTCTATGAAATAATATCTTTAAGAGTTGCTCAGGAGATATGCATTCTCTGTTTGGGGGGGGGGAACCTGCCCTTTGGAACAAGCTTTCCTCTGATAATCTGGAGGCCCCCAATCCTCATGGCCTTCTGAAAGACCTGGGTTTGCCCCAAGAACCGGGCCAGGATGTGAGATGAGCCCATTATCTCTAGGTCAGTTACGTTGCGAGTTTGTTAGATGCATTGCCTTGGCAACGGCTTTATGGTTGGCTTTGAACTGTATTTTCAGTTCCCCATACGGAGGGTTTGACCTGTCGTCTTTCCTCCCGTGCACAGCGTGTCAAGCAGCCCGAAATTCTTTTATTTCAAACCGGCGGCTTTATGAAATGCATCCATCAGTCAGGGGTGCTGCCCTTACCACGTTCACCTCCCGTCTAGAGCGTAAAGGAGAAGTTGCAGGGGTTAAAACGAAGCAGGAATATAAATCGCTGGTCGAGAGGAACACCGGAGGGGAATTTAGACGGCTGGGCGGTTAGCCGTTGATGGGCAAGAGGGTAAAAGTTTCCCCCAGTTCACTAAGAGTGAGAAAAATTGGAGAGTTGCCTCAGGCTAATTGCTTATTTCTGTGTCCGTATGTTTTAAGGGGAAGCTGGAAATACTATGGAAAGGGAGGGGAAATAGAAGGATTTTCTCTCTCTCTCTCTCTCTCTCTCTCTCTCCCCCCCCCCCCCCTCTCTCTCTCTCTCTCTCCCTGTCGATCAAAAGGTCAGCAGTTCAGTGGTTCGAATCCCTAGTGTCGTGTAACCGGGTGAGCTCCCGTTCCTTGTCCCAGTTTCTGCCAACCTAGCAGTTTGAAAGCAGAAAAATAGGGACCCCCTTTGGTGGGAAGGGAACAGCGTTCCGTGCGCCTTTGGCGTTGAGTCATGCCGGCCACATGACCACGGAGACGTCTTCGGACAGCGCTGGCTCTTCGGCTTTGAAACGGAGATGAGCACTGCTCCCTAGAGTCGGGAACGACTATCACATATATGCAAAGGGAACCTTTATCTTTACCCATGCATGTATACACAAAAAGCTTGTGGACACCGGGAAGTGTGGGTGTTAAGACTACCTTTTATTCTAATGAGGAAATTAAAATAGCTTCAAATCGAATTACGATTAAAAGTCTGTGAAGAATATCTTAACCGACGGAAGAGTCGTAAGAACACATACCTGGACTCTTATCCACTTTTGCCCAGGTCAAATATCATATCCTATAATAGGCAGCTGATCCAGCAAAACCAGAAAATTTGACTCGGTATAATCTCAAAAGAAAGACTGCCTTGAGGAAAGGGTTGGTCTAGGAAGACCTCTAAAATCCTTCCCAGCCCTATGTTTCTATGTTCTATTTTTTTTTCCAAAAAAGAGAAACCTGAAAACAGTTTCAAAAGAGAAAAGAGACTTTTTAATACAAACTTGGATGCGTTTGGCATTTATTGAGAGAGGGAGGGAGAGAGGGAGGGAGAAGGAGAGAGAGGGAGGGAGGGAAGGAAGGAAGGAAGGAAGGAGAGGGAGGGAGGGAGAGAGGGGGAGGGAGAGAAAGGGGGAGAGAAAGAGGGGGAGGGAGGGAGAGAGGGGAGAGGGAGGGAAGAGAGATGGAGGGAGGGGGAGAGGGAGGGAGAAGGAGAGAGGGAGGGAGGGAAGGAAGGAAGGAGGGGGAGGGAGGGAGAGAGAGAGGGAGGGAGAGAGGGGGAGGGAGAGAAAGAGGGAGGGAGAGAGGAGAGAGGGAGGGAGAGAGAGGGAGGGAAAGGGAGGGAGGGAGGGAAGGAGAGAGAGGGAGACGAGGGAGAGACAGGGAAGGAAAGAGAGGGAGAGACAGGGAGGGAGGGAGGGAAGGAGAGAGAGAGGGAGACCACGATTATGACTGTTATGACCTATACACGCATACATATACACAGAGAGAAAACCCTTCTGGTATTCTATCTCTGCGTACAATGTGCACAAATTTATATTCGCCAACCGCCGGTTGGTTCTCATTTTTCCTCCGTAAAGAAAAATTAAAACCCAGAAGAAGAAAAAGCAAACTTCTTCTTTGCAACCCGAGAGAAGCATCTCTAGGTCGGAGAAGGTCACGACGTGACACAGGGGAAGCAGCTGCTTGATCAATTCTATGGGAAAAGGTTTGTCCCGGGCTTTCAGGTTGGAGTAAATTGACTTCCGCAAGGCGGGAGAGCCGCGAATGGCAGCTGTTCATACATCAGAGATTAAAGAAGCCTTTTCCCGTTTGAACATGCAGCTTCAAATTGCCAACCGCGTCCTTGCTCTGAAAAATTAATGCTCCTTTCCCCCCGCTCTCGTCTTCTCCTGCCTCGTTCTCACCGAAGCCGATTTTGCCTCTGCGGGCATTTGGACAAATCTGTCATCGATGGAGTTTCCAGGAGTGAGTCCTCTTGGCTCTCTTCCCTTCTTCCTTGAAAGTTGATTTTGCTCCATCGTAGAAGGAAATAGGAGGAGGAGGACAAAGATGAGAAGGAGGAGGAAAGGGGGAAGGAGCAGGGGAAGGAGGAGGAGGAGGAGGAGGAGGAGAAGAAGAAGTAGTGGAGGAGGCAGAGAAGAACAAGAAGAACAAGAAGAATAGGAGGAGGAGAAGAAAAGAAGAAGAAGAAAACAATAAGAACAAGGAGGAGGAGAAGAAAAAAAGAGGAGGAGGAGGAGGAGAAGAAGAGATTTTGTTTCCTAATGAGGAGGAGAAGAAGAAAAAGGAAGAAGAGAAGACATTTTCTCATAATAAAGGTGACGGAGGAGGAGAAGAAAAAAAGGAGGAAAAGAAGAGTAAGATTTGTTCCTAATAAAGGGGGAGGAAGAGGCAGCCTCCTTTCTCTTGCCAAGTGTCTCAGCCTTAACCTGGTCCTCGGGGTTCCTCCCACACTTTGGGCCTTTCGCCCCTTTCCCTCCCTCCCTCCCTCTCCTTTCTTTGCTTTTAAGAATTCAGGGAAGACCAAAGAATCACCGTTAAACCAAGTCAAACCCTCCGTTGCCTTCTTCCTTCTCTCACGTTTTCTCTTTAGCAGCCACTGCTCTTCCGAGAGAGCTTTAAGTGAGCAAGAAAGCCCTGGTGGCAAAGTGAAAAGAAATGATCATGGAGATCAGGAATCCTCGTAGGCTTTTATATTCCCGATTTCACTTACGCATTCCTCTCGCATCCCTGTCTTTCTTCCCGGAAAGCTCTGCCAGCTTCTTTCCATCACTTCGCAGCTTTCGACTCCATTCCCTCCTGCCCCAAAGAGCATGATGGAGCTCCAGGACCATATGTTACCCCACCCCGCAACCCCCGGGGTGGTCCCCAGCCACTTCCAACAGTTGTCTGTTAGTCTGGCAGAGAAAAAAAGTATCATCGAAACCACGGAGGATATCATCACATTAATTACCTTCTGTTGATTTAGTCCGCAAGTTCCATTTGCATTTAAATTCCATAACAAGCCTTTGTGTGAATTCCCGGTCAGAAAAGAATTGCCCAGAGTCGTTTGGCAAAGTGAGATGTAGGCGGCATAAAAGTTTAATAGATAAAATAAGAAGAAAAGTTACATATTATGTCGTCCTGGCTGCCACGCACCCCTGTATGGAATTCAAGCTGAGGTTCATCTTCTATGCCTACTCGGACCAGGACTCTGTGTCGTTATTTTCCATCTCTGCATTCTGGAATCCCTCCATAATTAAGGTTTTGCAGAGAGAACTTTGGAGAAAGTCAGATGAGGCTAGCATGAAATGCAGAAGGAAAGAATGCCTTCGGCCCCATTTGTCTAAAATGGTACAGGGCAGAGGTGGGTTTCAGCAGGTTCTGACCAGTTCTGGAGAACCGGTAGTGGAAATTTTGAGTAGTAAAAATTCTGACTGGCCTCATCTATTCTCTGCCTCTCAAGTCCCAGCTGATCGGGAGGAAATAGGGATTTTGCCGTAACCTTCCCATGGACTGGGGTGGGAATGAAGATTTTATAGTATCCTTCCCTTGCCACGCCCACCAGATTATGCCACGCCCACCAAGTCACACCCACAGAACCGGTAGTAAAAAATTTTGAAACCCACCACTTGCACAGGGGTCTCCTCCTTGGGCAGCGGGTTGGACTAGAAGACCTCCATGGTTCCTTCCAGCTCTATTCCTATTCTATTCTATTCTAGTCTAGTCTAGTCTAGTCTAGTCTAGTCTATTCTTTCTATTCCACTCTTATTTCTATTCTATTCTACTCTACTCTATTTTTATTTTACTCTATTTCTACTCTACTCTTTCTACTCTGTTCCACTCTACTCTGTTTTTATTCTACTCTACTTTACTCTAGGAATGCGGTGGCTCAGTGACTAACACGCTGAGCTTGTTGATCAAAAGGTCGGCAGTTCAGCGGTTCGAGTCCCTAGTGCTGCGTAATGGGGTGAGCACCTGTGACTTGTCCCAGCTTCTGCCAACCTAGCAGTTCCGAAAGCACGTAAAAAATGCAAGTAGAAAAATAGGGACCACCTTTGGTGGGAAGGGAACAGCGTTCCGTGCGCCTTTGGCGTTGAGTCATGCCGGCCACATGACCACGGAGACGTCTTTGGACAGCGCTGGCTCTTCGGCTTGGAAATGGAGATGAGCACCACCCCCTAGAGTTGGGAATGACTAGCACATATGTGCGAGGGGAACCTTTACCTTTACCTTACTTTACTCTGCTCTATTCTACTCTACTCCACTCTACTCTACATCTGAAGATGTTTAGTTTTTCTGCCTTTCTTACATCCTTCATCTAGCTTGGCCTTTAGATCCTACTCTAGGTCAACTTCCAGATGCTAATTTTCCCTGGCTTCATCCTCTACCTCATCCCGCCATTCCCCCCGCCCTACCTCCAAATAATAATAATAATAATAATAATAATAATAATAATAATAATAATAATA